>APFE030225777.1:0-43411 GCA_000404065.3 Pinus taeda | reverse complement strand
CCTCCTACAAACAACACGAAATAACTAAGAAATGCATGCATAAGCAAAGAAAGATGAATGGTTTGAGCAAGTAAAGTAGGCCAAAATGAGCCCGAATTGTACCAAAATTGGGGCTCATCAGTGAGTTAAGTGGATGAATGGGTCGACTACTATAGAACAAATGCAAATCGACAAAGTTGGTTCATGGAGTCAGATGGATCAACAGAAAACTCTGAGACAAGGCAACAAGGACAATGGTCCATAGAGAGGCCATGCCAAAGTACATCTAAGCCGTGTGAAACCATAAATAAGCATGGATAGCCTCAATGATTGGAGAGTTGCACATAGAGAGGATTGTGCCTAGTTAGAGTGTGCAGGTGGACTGAGAATTCATTCTCAGTATGGAGAAATAGTCAGGTGCCCATTCTCATGGTGAATGTAGTTGCAGAGACCAAGTCTATGTTGAGGTACACTCGCATAGTGTGAATATAGGATAGACTGGCAACATCGATCAAGGGACAGTAGAGGAACAAAACCTAGGAGTTCATATGAGAAAAGTGGGGGAAAGAATCATAGTGACTAGAGAGCTAAGAAGAAAAATCTCTATGTTAGTGCACTACTGTGTAAGGCTGAGAGAGAGTTTGTTATGAAGAGAAAGGCCTAGAGTACCTATGCAAAGGTAACAGACCCCAAGATTTGTGTTTCTATGAGTAAGGGAAGAAGGTTCTTGTGCATTGTGTGTAAGGCTGAAGTTGTCTATGCACTATGAGTAAGGCCAAAGGTGTTTGTGATGTGTGAGTAAGGTCATGTGTGTACTGTGGAGAGAAAGAGGTCGATAGATAAGTACATGATGATGAAGGGAAAGGACAAATTTGTGCGGACTGTGATGAGTAATTGTTGTTGAAGCAGACTAGTGGGCTATTGCAAAGTGAGCAAAGTAAAAAGTTGGGATCAGGTAGAGTGGATACCAATTACAGAGAACATACAGTTCCTATTTGAGTGTGGGTTGGTGCCTACATATATGAAGTTGGTGCTTCCATCTCTAGCGGGTGATTGAGAAAACTTATGGGTTGGTGCCTCCTACAAGTTGGCTTTCAAAAATCCAAGGAGATGCAAGTTGGCTCCAATAACAAATCCGTGAGGTAGATGCCTCACATGGTGCTTCTGGTAAGCTAGATAGGTGTCTAGAAAAAGAGGGAGTTGATTTTTCCTGCTAGTCGATGCTATCAAACAATCAAAGGGAGTTGGCGGTTTCTGTGAGTGGGTGATCACAAAACATATTGATGTAATACAATAGGTGTTGTTATTTACATCAATAACAACAACAAGTTTTGGTGGTTTTTTCTTGAAAGGGTTTCCACATAAAAAACTTGTGTCTCATGTGTATGATACTCATGGTGTGTATCCTTGTATGTTGATTTCATGTTGTTGCCATATTAGATATTTCTGCTGTTATATGGATGGGTGCCAAGCTTGAATAAGAAAAGTAAATAGGCATAAAAGTTTAAAATTAACCTTAATACTGATTCACTCCCCCTCTCAATATTATCACTATCTCCAACAATTGGTATTGGATCCAAATTCTTCCAGGAATGGCTTAATTGTTAGAAGGTGGATCAAAGGGAAACAATGGATAATTGACCTTGGCTAATAGCAGAAGGAGTTCCATGGCCATGAGCTTTGGTATGAAATCTTGAATGTTAGAATGGAATCCTATTTGATGTCCTTGGATGCTTATATGCATATCTCTGTAGTGTATAGAGAAAAGAATGAGCATAATGAAAAATCCAAGGAGGTCATCGTGAAAGGTATAGCTAAGCCGAATGCTAATAAAGTGATGCATTATGTGTCAGCAATGGAAGTGTTTGACAGATTGTAATGTTTATATGGTGGAGATATCCATGTGGAATAAGGAGAGGCTGAGAAGCCCTAGTGCTCAAGAAATGAACTAGGACATGGAGAAGTTGCTGCTCATCACACTCCTGGTGGTGATGAAGAATTCTTGGAAGGGAAATCTTGTTTCTTAGAAGGTAAGCTATTGTTGTGTGATAAGTGTTAAGAAATAGGTAATTCATTATCTAGATGTTCATGTGAATCCCTTGAAAATAGAGAGACCTGTGCATCTAGTAGTTTTAATAAAGATAGACCCATTTTAGTAGAAATAGAAAATAAGGGAATACATCTGGTAGTGATGATGAAGGGATAACCCTTAGACCTGTGGAAGACTCCTTGGACACAGAGATGGGCTTAGATCTCTGTGATAACTCTTCTAGCACCTCTGATAGTGAAGAAAAGGATCTAAATGAAAGGATATTTTTTAGAAAGAAGTTGATCTCTACTCTAAAGGAGATCAAGAACCTATTGGAGGTAAAACTCAAGAAAGAGGAGAAATTGAAAATCTATGAGCTTGAGAATGAGAAGTTGAGAAAAACAATAGTTGATCCGAATTCTCAACAAGAAGAGGTTAGCAGATTGAATGGAAAGTTCACCACTCAATTGGGTGAGAACAAAGCTTATTGTGGGAGACTACAAAATGAGGTAGTTTCATTGAGACGTGACTTAGAAAAGTAAAAAATAAATCTATCTCACTATCAGAAGCTTGAGGGGATCAAGAAATTCTTGGATGAGATGCTTGGTAAGAAAATATCCCCTCTCATCAATATTGGTTTGGATTTCAAGGAAAAACCTATCTCCAATTTGTGTTGAGCTTTGATTGAGCCCCTGAGTTCGTGAATGATAGATTTATAGATGGACGCGATGGCAATAGTTGAGGAAGTTATGGAAATAACAGATTACCGCCGTAGAGGCCGCGTAGGCCCTAACTATGGGGGATGCTCCAAAAGGTGCCGCGTTTGTGGCAGAAATCCTGAAATAACTGCACAAGCCAAGACCAAAGAATGACAAACAAGCGATGGTTCCCGTATGTGTGTCCCCAAGGAACCCACTGCACACCAAGTTGTTGATGGAGGAGAAGGTGAAAGCCATAACCATAGAGACTGATGAGGAAGAAGAAGACCTAGAGGACCTTATCCTCAAAGAAGATGAGGATGAAGGCATGGAGGAGGAAACTGAGCGTACACACCCTATGAAAAAGTTAAGTGCCTATGTCCCCCCATAGAAAGGCAAGGCTAAAGTGCCCAAGGACCTTCACAAGACCAAGAGCTCGCTCCAGACCCCACTCCTCCTAGACAACATCATTTTTTAGGGCACGCACCTGAGACGAGTGTCGAGATTAAAATTTGAAGATTGGGACTGCGCTGACCACGAGAAGTTCCCTCACATCGAGACCTCACACCTCATGAAGCCCAAGCAAAACAATGCGGTGGGAGTTACAAAATTAGAGCCATAAAAGTGGTTGTGCAAAGTGGAAAAGGTCGGGACACTTAACCTACTCTAGGTGCCGCATTTCCACCACGCTGTTAGTGTCAACATTTTCACACTGCCATCCATGATCAAAATCTGCTCTTTTGCATTTTCATGTTAGGAGTCCCATATTGATGAGTTTGCATTCCATTAGGTCATGGATCTACTGATGGTGGTAATCACTTCAGTTTTTCCCTCATGATCTGTACTTGTTGATCCTCTTCCATATATTTCAATCATGGCTCATGTTCCCTTTGAAATTCATTTCATTAGGTCATAGGGTTTGGTCTCATTAGGTTTTAGGGTTCCACCAAAGTCAAAATTTGATAAATAAATTCCAATAATGATCAACAAGGACATGAGGAGGCTGATAATGATTGGTAAAGCCATAATTTTTCATTTTGAAAGCCTAATGTAATTCTCACCTCAGAATTTGTTTTGAGGTGAAAATAGAGTATTTTGTTTTTATCTTCATTTCTTATGTAATTTTATGTTTCCATATGTAATATTGGTTCCCAGCTACTCCTAAGCATCTAATGATGTTGCCAAGCACCTGCCACGGCAAAAATTAAGTCATCATGAGCACCAATTCACCTGCAAAAGTGAAAGAGAACAAGCACTAAACCTTAATTTCCTCTCCCACTGAGCTAGGGTTGGCTATGGGAGTAGAGATATCTGAGCAGAGGAGGCATAAGGGATATATTTCATATCATCAAACATTAGGTCTCCATCATTTGTCAAGAAGTCATTCCAAGGAACAAGCCATTCACCACACATAAGGGACGATTTTTCTTCAAACTATGTTTCTAAGCAAGAAAATATGCATTTGACAAAAGTGACATAATTATTTTTCCATCATTGACCCAAGAAGAAAAACCTCTTTCAGTTTTTTCCTAGGTGTCATGGTTTTAGAGAAATGTCAAAAATACAGTTGCTACAAGAGAGTTGATGCACCTCTGGAGTGACCTTGGTAAAGTCAAATTTTCTCCTAGATGGAATGACCAAATGACTTGCTTGATGAGTCAACTGATAATGAGCTATCATAAGCTCAATTTGGAGTTGAGGAAGACCTTCAAAAGTTGACTGCAACATCACTGTGCATTTTGGCAGCCTCATTCTGCACATTTTGTCCAATCTTGGGAGATTGGACTTTTGACATGGAAAATGAACTCCAAATTGAAAAATTCAAGATGTTCTGGAAAGTAGACTCAACAATATTTCCAACGAGCTATCATATGCCCAATTTGTACACCGAGAAGGCCTTCAAAAGTTTCCCGCAAAATTCACTTCGCTTTGAGAGAGTGGCGCTGTGCATTGAGGGCAGCGCTGCACTTTGAGGCAAAATTTCCAATGCAAAAAACAACTGGCACTACACTTTGAGGGAGGAATTGTGCTTCTGTAGGGTGGCGCTATGATTTGGCCAGCAAAGCCAAAAATCACTCCAAACTTCAAATTTCACTCAAATTTCCTCCAATTTCATGATTTGCAGATAAGTACTCCCTCCTATACAGTGTCGAGATTGCACATATCATGTTTTGAACCTCTCCTCCATTCTTATTGCTAAACCCTAATCCTCCTCCATAAAACCCTAATCTCTTTGTTCATTTCACTAAAACCCTAATCTCTTTGTCCATTTCACTGTTTAGTCTCAAAACTCAAGCCTTTCACTTTTCATTTCCTCCATCCTCACCTTCTTTTCGTCACTTGTATTTCAATCCCATAAACCCTCCTTTCACCCTTACATTTTGTGTCCTAACCACATACAATTACTCATAAAATATAGGGCATACCCTTAAAACCATTTACATTGTCCCATCTACATGATTGTCAACATTTGTGCAATTAAACAGTTAGTTTCAATGGACAAAGGAAGTGATTCTGACTATGATGAAGAGACAGTTGGGCCTTCAACTCATGTGGAAACAGGAGATGAACACCAAGAGACAAAAACTACTAAGATACCGGTGTTCTTGACATATCAGAGAGGGTCAAGGAAGTTGTTTGCAGCTGTCAGGCAAGTGTTTACTCCACAAGGTGTGGAAGGGGCTTTGCCTTCTTCGTCAGCAAAATAGGTACAGGTTAAGCAGTTAAGCAAAGGCGAGGAGAAGATACTGGAGGATGACTTGGATGATGACCAAGAGAGGGAATTTCAGTTAGAAGAGCATGATGATGAGCCACAACACCATACCCATCATGGAGTAGATATCATTGATTTAGAAAGCCAAGATGAAACTAAGATCAAAACATGCTTATGATAGAAAAGGATGCACACATTCGAATTTTGATGGACACTATATCAAGGGGTAGATATATCATCACATATTTAGAGTAGGAGAACAAATAGTTGAATGATAAGCAGGTCCTCATGGAACTTGAAATTCTGAAGATGAAGAACAAAAGTGACAAAGAGGGTCATGTCACTTTGACTCCCATTGAGCAAGAAATTGAACAAGATCGGGAAACTTGGCTTGATAGGGTTAACATGCATCCTGAAGGATTAATTGAGAAGGCTAATAGAGACAAGAAAATGCTCCGGCACATGGCATATCACTACATGACCCACAACAAAATTTGTAAGATGAGGATTAGAAAATTGAAGGCAAGGCTAAGGAGAGCTTTGGAGGGAAAAAAGAAGCAAGATATATTGAGAATGTTGGCTGAAGCCTCCCTAGTCCATCAAAGCAGTTGATGGTGGTGTCCCATGCCAAATTTGGGCAAATTTTGAAGAGTTTTTGTATTTTAAAATTTTAAATTTTTTAACACAGGAAATTTGCCCAAAAGCGCAGCACCACCAGCACTGGGATTTTTCCTGAGGCATCATATGGAGAAAAGGTTTGCATATTTGGATTCAAAATTATGAGAATGTACTCCTTGTAAAATTTCAGAAGTTTTGGAGCAAATCTGGGTCACCAAAAGGTCCAAAAACTACCAAAAAATGACCTTTCTGCCTATTTTTGGACACACAGAAGCAGTCTTGGGAGATTCAAGTTTTGAGGGGGCAAATGACCTCCAAATTTAAAAATTCTAGTTGTTCCAGAAACTAGACTTGAAGGCCTTTCCAATGAGCTATCATGATCTCAATTTCGCTAAGGGGAAGGCCTCCATAAGCAGGTGGAATGTGACGTTGTGCTTTTGACCAGTGGCGCTGCGCTTTTGACCAATTTGCTTAGAAAATCAAAATTTCGCCTGTTTTGATTGTGGATTTCTCTTCTCTCTCCTCATGGATGTTTTCACTCATGTAATTAATGACATGGCATGTAAATGTGATGGTAAATGATGTGAGAAGGTAGATTCATTAGTTAGAGGTGGTTTTGAGACTAATGAATCAGTTTCCCTACTTATAGAGACAAGTTGTTTGACTGCCTATATTCTAGTTCTTAGTTGGGAAATGGTTGAAACTGCTCCTCTTCTCGTGGATTCGACCCCTCATGGTCAGGATGAGTAGTTTTGATGTCTATATTATGTATTTTCTTTGTCATTAGCAAGGGTTGGATTCATTTGGATGCTTTGAACAATATTGTAAGTAGTTTAGCAAGGAAATTAATAGGAGTTGCAGCTATTTTTATGGGATACCTGTGGTATGGTGTTTTTGCATAGTTTCTTCTTTTGTTATTAGTTTTTTTACATGTTTATGTGTGCCATCATTTATTTCACTGCTTCTAACTGAATGATGTCAAGATAGATAGGTAGAATTCATTGTTTATAGTGCTCTACCTTGGGAAACCATTCAGTATTCTATGTTTTCTGTTGTTTGAGAAGGATACATGATCTATACATGCCCTCCTCAGCTCCTCACTAGTCTTAGACATCTCACCTCACTCAATTACAAGTGTAAAAGCCGATACCTACCTTGCCCCATAGAACACCCTACGTTCTGACCTAATTTCCCAGACCCAAATTGCCTAACTCCATCTGATCCAGTAAAAAACCAACAAAATCAATCAAAACCCTTGAGCTACTATACCTAGCATAAAATCTTGTTCATAATCTAGTCATCTTGACTGAGATTCATAAGGAGTGAGCCCTCTCTCGACCTAGTAGGGCTAACTACTAGGTTAAGCTTGGTTTGCGGTTACCCTAGAATTGGCTTCCTTCAGCCTGAGGTCAATCTAGGCTCTAACACATGCCCCAATAACAAATTTCATCATCAGGCAGCTACTCTGCCTGGTGCATGATGGGTGCTTGTGGCTGGAGGAGCCCATCCCCATCATGGCAAACTTGATTCACCGGATTACCTGGCTTCCATGCAAAGGCGAGGACCCCGCAAACATCTTGGAGGGGAATAGAGATGACTTGGCCATCACGAAGGCCATGAAGAAGAAATAAAAGCTGGCGAAGAAGAAAAGGGGCTATGCCATATCCAGCATCAGTGATAAAGAAGTGAAAGTGGTGACCCAAATATTGGTCGGTAAGGTTATGCGCAGGTGTCGTGGGGACGAAGTACCCGCGCTGATGGTAGGACTTGCAGAACAGTGCGTGGAGGGGGTTTAGTTTAACTTGTCTGAGTTCCTCTACAAGGAATTATTGGAGAATTGTTGTGAAGCTCAGGAACAGGGCAAAACATTCCACTATGCATGGCTTATGCTATCCATAGTACTCGTGGCAGGGGAATTGCTAGAAGATAGTCAATTCCCCACAATTAACATGGATCTACCGGAAGCCTCGAAGTACGTTTCGCTCTGGGCCACAAAGGATGCCAATGGGATCTACAACAGTAAAATATTTTGGGTGTTCATGGAGATGAACCTCAGAATGGGGATCAACTGCAAGCCGCGATTGTCACCCATTGTCTAGAACAGCTTGCAAAGTTTTGCGAAATTTAAAGTAGACATCCATAGAATATACATCAGAGCGCACAAGGACCTAGCCAAGAAATGGAGAGAGCTACCCTTTGTAGCCACAAATGATGTAATCTTTAATTTACTAGAGACATGGCCACTGGAGTGGTGTGCTCCAAACATTGTGAAGATAGAGAAGTTGGCTGCACAAAGGAAGAAAGAAGAGGCCAAACTGCACATGGCACAGTTGGCAGAAAAGAGAAGGAAGGAGGCAGCAGCAGCAGAAGCACGGGCGGCACGGGATGCTGCACAGACAACAACTAAATAGGAAAAGGCCGCAGCAGAAGCAACAACACAGGAGGCAACCGCAAAGGCACGCGAGGTCCAAACATCGCCTTCGCATGGGTAGGAAGAGGAAGAAGAGGGAGGCGCAGAACCACAAACCACGTCAACATAGTTGAAGGGCTAGCACCCGACCGAGCGAACATGGTCACGCAAGAAGGCCAAGGCATCGAAGTTGTCTATTGACCCAATCACCCTAACTGAGGGTGATCTACACAACATCGACAAGACAGCGCGTGATGTCACCTTCGAGGCTCGCCAAAATTTTATGCAAGAGAATGAGATTGTGTTGGGGGCCCTCAGAGCACAGCTATTGGAGTTGCAGGTGTGCCCTTCTTAGGTTGGTACCCTTTCAACCAGCCTCGCAATCGGAACAATGGCAGCAAAATAGATATTGTGCACTCGGGTGACAAATACCATAGTGCTGCTAGAAGGGGCACTAGTAATAATAAATGAGGCCGACAGGCCTACAGTTAGCACACTAAAGTGTCTCAGCATCAACATGGCTGCACTCATGAGGGAGACCTTATACATTCTATAGGATGGGATAACTGCAGAACTGTGAGCTAGGGAGAGCCACGCACTACAAGTCCTCAGGGAGCAAAAACTCAACATGGAACAGTTGAGCTTGCAGCACGATGAAGTGGTGTCACAAAATCGACAACTGGTATAGGTAATAGATGAAGCTTCTCAAAGCATCTTAGAGTTGGCCATCTTAGGAGACACACCATCAGAGGCACGCATCCACAGGTTAGTAGTAGGGGTACGTGAGGTGCGGGAGGAAATGACAAAGGTTCAGTTGGAGCTAAACCTTCCAATCGCTTGGCTGCAGTTAAAGGTACAATTATCCACCCCTTCGTAAGTCAGAGAACAACACGACAGTGCTATTGCAACGGGACTAGATGAGATTAGTAGTGTAGTGCGAGACTGCACTAGTTTGTTGGAAGAGTCATTTGAAGTCCTCACGAATCTGCAGGATAATCCCAACATCCAATGCTTAGAGACAGAGGCGCGAGAACTCCAACAACAGTATGAAAACGTCAAAGGAATTGCACAGACGATGGCCCTCACTCAGAGGCTCGCGCAGATGTAACAAGCCAAAGCGCTGAATGAATAGGTGGATGCGGCACTACACAAGGAAGCAGTCCTGAGGGCACGCGTTCAACCTTGGATCGATGAGGCCTTCACCAACATAGCAGAAATTGAAGGAAAGCTCGCACAAATGCAGGGGATACAAGAATAGATGCAGAGAAGTAGTTCCAACACCACGGTCTTGGAACAACACGTACAACATATCCAGTAGGCAACAACTCAGTTCGTTGCCGACCTTGCAACAGTTTGAGCAGAGTTGGAAGGACTCCACACGAAGATCTTCGTGCCAACAAAGTGCCTTGAGGGCAAGTCATGATGTTTGTTTGGGGGGCCTGTTGGGCATGGAATCCCCCCAAGGCATGTTTTGGGGCTTAATGCCCAAGTTTTGAACAAATCCTTTTGTAAAAGCTCAGCAAATTGCTAGCGCGGAGCGCGAAATCATAATAGAGTCACAAGGTTGTCCGCCCTAGTTTTTGTAATGCAAAGTCGGCTAGATAGACCTACCCATGGTTTGCGGACCATGGGATTGTATAACTAGAGCAAGGCTCTAAGTGTATAAGATAACTAATAGAGGATAGGATACGAGGATGAGAAGTCTAAGTGATTGATTCAAAGTGTGAAGTGTGTCATTGGGTCGTAGAGTAGGAGAAGGCTCTGCAGTTGAGTGCGCAGAGGCCTAGTAGTCTATAGCTAAGTGCGTGAACCCCTGCAGGTGAGTGCGCAGGGCAGGTCGAGTTTGTAACTATTGGGAGAATCAATAAAGAGAAGTTTACCATATTTATGTGTATCTTTTCCTGTTTTAATGTATGATTGGGTATAATCTGCAATTATATTGTTTACTTATTGTGCTAACTCATATGAATAACTTGTATAAATAAATATAACATAAGACATCCAAGTATGTGAAGATAATTAAATGGTACAGGAAGATAAGTAAGATCTCGAGTAATAGCGAAGAGCGCTGCTTTAGTGCGGAAGCTCCATAATCCCTAGTTAGGGCTATGCGAAGATAGTATATCAGCGCGTGAGGAACAGGGAAGTGCGCGAAATGACCTGTGCACAGGGATGAACAGTGGGACCAGCCGAATCTCTCAGACATCTCAAGGGTGCGGAAACCTGGTTCCAGCACCCTCCCATACTACTTCGTGTGAGACCTCAGTCCGTGCTCCATGGACTGTTGTGAAAAGGGCCAGTAGTACAGGGATTTTTTTGGCTAATTAACTCTGAACCTGGGTCAGGCCCCAACAAGCCAACAACCTAGTGACCTCATATGATTAATAATATATTTTATTTTTGTGATTTAATCATGAATAGATTCATTAATTTGCATGTTGAAATTTTTATTTTTCCTCCTTAATGTTTACAATTTAGCTACAACAACACCTTCACATGTATTCTTTAAGATATCATATGCTTCATTAGATGATACTACACCACTGATTCTTGGAAATATAGATTCTTTAACAATACTTCCTATAGGTGAAAGTGTTTCATTGTCTTTCTTAATGAGTTCCTTAAGATATTTCTTTTCATCATGACTTAATCCTTCGAATTCAAGTTCCAACATATCTTTAGTGATGAATATGGGTTGCATGTGCTTGCTCCAATAAAAAATAGTTTGTGCCAACAAGTTTAGGCAATACAATACTACTTGTCTCCATTGGACAATAAGAGAGAAAATTGGAGAAAATACAGAAATGAACACAATGTGTCCCACTTTGACCCCGGATAAGAACCAATGTCCCAAAAAATTGGGTCTCAACCACCACCACCACAAAAAAAAGGAAAAAAATGTTATTAATTGGAAGAGTATAAATAAAGGCTAAGAAGTTCAATTCTATCTAAGATTGAACCAGACTCCTTCAACCAATGTCGAATATTATGATGCTTGATCATGTAACACATTATTGTAGAAGAGGATTGAAAGTAGAGAATGCAACTCTTAAAAATCCAAATATTTTGAAAGTTGTTAGCCTTGGCTTGCCAGGTTGGAAAAAAAAGGGAGATGTTATCACCTTATGAGTGTACTAGTCTTTCCAAAGAAGTTCATTCTTGTTGTATGCATATTATTATGATAGCAATCATATCTAAGTGAAAATATTAGATGAATTTCACAAAATAAATATCCCTATTCATGGATTTTTAGAATTTTTTTCTTTATTTGAATATCATAAAATAACTGCAATGATAGTAAACTGTCATGCGTTAAAGAATGGAGAAGTTTCCAAATCAAGATAATTAAGGAAAAGGGGAAAAAATATGTTAATGAAAAGATCTTTACCACAAAACAAACTTTTACACAATCCATGTGACTAGAACACCAATGAAAAGTGAAACATTAATGAAATTTCCATATCCCACAAAATAATTGAAAGTTTCAAATAAAATTGAATAAAATTAAACTCAGCTACTTATATATGTGTTGGCTTATTGTTTCACTCATATTTTATTTTTCGCATCCCCAAAATCTTTCTTGAATTAGCCATTTTTCAAGTGAAATGTGCGGAAATAATTCACCACTCCACACATATTAGCGCACCTCCACAAGGCTTACACCATAATTTCCACATTTCTTATATTTATTCATTTGTCCTTATGTGTAAAATGTTTCATCAATCATTCTTTCACATATACAATCTGCTAAGCATCATTTTACTACACATTTAGTCCTTGCACATATCCATTGTTCCTACACATTCAATCCTTCACATGAGCAGTTTTTGCACATTCATGTTTCCACACAAGATGTCATAACATTGACTTTCTACTTATATTCCATACCATTAGAGAAATTTTGAGGTAACAAATCGGTCTCAAAACAAAAATCTACAACAAATTTCAACTTTATAAGAACTAATAGGATTCAATATGATGATGTCAACCATGGTGGATGATTCACCATTTTCGGAGTAAAAAGGAAAAGAAAAACTACTTTTTCAACTCATATTATGTGATTAAGATATATCTATAATTGTTTTCTGTCTGTAACTACCCCTCCCACATTTACACACTTTTACAAGCTCTCTAAGGTAAACGTGAGCTGAGTGTTACTATGACATGACCTAACCTCTAAGTTTTGGTTATGGAAGTGTGGTATACAAACCGAAAACATACTACCATCCCTCAAGGACACCAAATCACCCAGGTGTCTGACAACAACCATTGGTGATCAATCGCCAAGCTGGAACTTTCTTTTCTCAAGCTTAACACCCCAACCACATGCTTGACACACTATGCATGTAGGTTAAAGGCTCCAACCACGCACATGACACATTGTGCATGCGGTTACAACTGAAATTTACTTGTTATGTGCTACTAACTATGGGATTTGTGCCACTTTTTTAGGGCTAGCCCACAAGCCTCTTCCTAGAACAACGGGGAACTCACTAGAACTCAGTGTCAGATGATAACAAGTATGTGTAATGAATAATAGGGCTAGATCTTGCCCATAACATGCAAGGAACATATGAAACATTTTTTTAAACACATGGTAAACATAGAAGCTACAGAACATGAATTCATATCTGATCATGGAATTGTTAACTTCATTAGAGAATCATCAAGAAGGTTCAATGGACTCTCAAGCTAGTTGCAACAACACTTGTTATCCCATACACACATTAACCATTTGATAACTTATAAAACCATCAACAAAATCCATAGCAAGAGCACATCATTCAACCATGTGTATAACCAGAATGAAATACATGATAGATCAACTATAAGATCAAAATAATAGATAGTACATGTGCTCATTTATTATAATAGAAAAATTACTCATATTAATATATGCAATATCCAACCAAGTCAGGGACTTCCAAGTACCACCCGACCATAGATTGGGCTGAACCAAATCTATCTTTCAACCAATAACCCCTGTGTCATATTGTTATAGGCATATTTGGGCACTGCAACCCCAATCTCATATGTCCATAAACCAAGGGCTTCTAAGCCCCTAAAAGTGTTGTTACACAAGTCAGCTGATTACATCATCTCCCAGAAGTTCTCCCTGAAAAACTACTCAGAACTCGTCAAAAATGGACCATACAAACTGCTCAGTGCTAAGGGTGTGATGCATCTCACCTACTACATGCAGAAAGTGTGATGAATACTGAAAACACCATCTGTAGGGTGTGATATTCGAGAGCAGACAAATGGCAGCAGAGGCAGTTGGCTAGGTGGAAACCTAGAGAATCTTTTAGAAACTGCCCATTTGACACTTGCCTCTCCGAATTTACCCAGGGATGAGTAAGAGATCATGAAATCTCCAAGTGGAACCAAGAACTATTAGAGAAATGACACTAATCAAAAACCCAGAAGCTGACTCACCCACCTACAAATATCTATATATGGATCCCTCGTCCTAGAGATCCGAAGGTTGGAATTTTGTATCTTGTAAGGAAGTGATGTAGGTTTCTCTGTGGAACATCCTAGTGTTGGGTGATCTACATTTTCATGAAGTGAAGAGGGCTTTCATGCTAGGCAGATGGCGCTGGGTCAGATCAATGGGTTGTAATCCTCTCTTCTATTACTTCTATCAATAAATTTATTTGAGTTTTCCTCCATATTCTTGTATATCTCTGAATCTCGTATTGATATATGCATTTGTATGGTTAATATATATCTGATCCTATATTGTTTATGGTTATATATCTCTATGCTTTGATGGTATTATGTTGGTTTGACTCTACAGGTGTTCTTTGAAGCGGGACAAGTAAGGAAAGAGTGGCAAAGCTCTATCAAAGGGGAGAGGACACAAGCAAGGAGCCAAGCGAAAGACTAAGGTTGGTACTCTCTGCTTCTCTCTCATCTATTTCTCATAAAGGAAAACACAAGTGACTTTAGTTTGTTTGTTTCTAAGATAGCTACCTGTCTTAGTGGGACTAGCAGTTCTGAATGGACACTAGTTTTCCAGATAACAAAATGGTGACTCCACTGGGGAGTGAATAGCTTGTTTGCTTGTTTCTATTTGTTTTCTTTATAAACTATAGACAGAGCCTGAAGCTAAGCCAGCTAGCCTTCGAACTGCATTTGCTATGCAACTGCAAATTAGGTCAATGTTGCTTCAATCAATCTCTGGGTTAGTTTATGAACTGAACATCTGACTTGCAAACATCTTAAGTGCCCTGGTGGTAGCTCAAGTAACCTTGTTAGATCAGCCCCTATGCTTTGTGTTTACTACCTATCATTAGCTCAGCCTAAATCCCTGAACTAAGCTGCAAACTGTGAGAAAAAACCAAGCCTAGTCTCATCCCTGGACCATCGCACTGTCTCTCATTGGCAGTATGGATCCATCACACCTCTCATGTGCTGCAGGTGAGATGCATCCCTGTTTCCTGTGTTATAGGTGCAATGATTAGGTAAGATTGTTTCTACCTCTAGATTTTGGTTTTCTCTTCATTGTCTTCAGCTTTATTTAGTAGTTTTGTTGTCTGTGATCAGTATATCACTGTTGAAACTCCCTTCCTTTGCATTATTCAGCCTCCATTGTATAAAGAATTGTGAATGTTTTTATGAATTTTTCATCATTTACAGTTCTCCTTTGCAAACAGTAGCTTAATCGAACTGTCATCTTTTGATTTGAAAGTGTCGCAAGTGTCATTTTCAGTCAAAGAAAAGAATCCTCCTCTTTTTAATAGTCGATTACACTTTTTCCCTTATATTTGATTTGAATTAATAGTATTTCAGGCGTCGAAAGCAATTTTCAATTCAAAATCACAAAGTGTCGTCTTAGTCTTCCTTTCGTTTTTTGAAAAGAAAATTGTTAGTACTGTCGCTTTGAAAGAAAAACAATTCAAATCTGTACTTAGCATTCTTTTTGTCATTCACACATTAAGAAAGCAGAAAACAAATACATGCATGTGCATTTGCATTTAGACTGCTTGTGGAAATTGATTTAGGACAATGCATCTTAGTGTGTGATCTCTGCTCTATGTTGAAAGAATTTCACTTCTCTTTACTTAGTAGCTAGGATTTTCATTGCAAAAGAAAATAAACGACTGTTTATCATCTTAGATTGCATATTTAGGAATTGTATATCTACATCACGAGGTGAACCTTAAAGGCAAACTTCTTAAGAAAGATCAACTGTAAAATAAATTTCAATGAACATAAAAACGCTTTGGAACCTAACGCAAAATATTTAGAAGTCTAGGCTAGAGACGTATTCCAGCGTCGTAAAGCCTGGTAACTATCGCTTTCATCGTAGGTTGGGTGATTAGTCCTCTTTGAGATGACAAGTGCCAGTATGGACTTGTGCTCCCACGTACCGTCAAGTATATATTGGGAGACCACAATAGGCTATATCCTTTATCCTTAGGAAGCCGTGTCTACTGCCCTATCAATCACAATGCACTGAACACAACATTAAGGAAGATTGACTGTCGTACCATAAAAAGTATTCTACAGTAGTCCCTCTGTCTAGATTTCCAGAGTAGTCACTTTCATTCCTTTTCAAACTCCTTAAAAGAAAAGGTCCATCCGAGCACTTGTCACTTCAGGCTCATTAAAAATTGAAGGTGACTAGAGTCATCTTTAGCTTTTTCTCGACTCTTAAAAATTGAAAAATCAAGTTGTGTCAAAGCGTCATAAAATTTATTTTAATCGGAATAACATCACTGTTCCCTCGTTGGTCTTAGGTTGAGAAAATGGAGTCCACCAATCAAGGATTTCCCCTTGGGGGAATCCTAGTCCCTTCTCCTCTTGGGGAGATGTTAGTGCACCCCATATGGCCACATTGTCCCTTCCAAGACTGAAAATTGGCCTCCCAGTATGGATTTTATTGACCTCTATCATTCAAAACACCGTGGCTCCTGAGCAATCAAATCAGTAACCAAATGATACTATAGTTACCCCCAAACCTTCTACTTCATTTGTTTCTCCCTCTCCTTCTTCCTCTTCGCTTGGTGAAGCTAGTAAAACTAAAAACCAAGTAACTGAGAAGAAGAAAAAAGGGAAGGAGGAGAAGAAGAAGAAGCCAACAGAAAAAGGGGGCAACCATGCATCGTCTGGAGAAAATCCACACACTGCACCATCCAAACCTAAATCTCCATGTGTCATCAGCAAGGGACACCACTATCATCGAGATTTTCCTTGCATCCCATGGATCTTAAGGGACTAGTCTCCCCGCTTGCATAATCTGGTGCCCTCAACCTCTGACGATCATGTTGAAAGTACACCATCAACTAGTGAAAATGAAGTCAATGGAAAAAAAGGAAGATCTAAAATTCCTTGTAGACTGTGTGAAGGCGACCATGCCATCCACCATTGTCCCTTCCTAGACGAAGCTAAAAGAGTCTTGGATAACCGCCTTGCTTCACCGCTACGGCTTCCTCCTAGATACAAGAAACTCTTGCTGAGTCCATCACTAGTTGAAAATCCGACTGACACACCATTGTGGTTGGTCGAAGCATTTATCATTGAAGATAAACCCTTTGAGTCCAAACCAGACCAAAGTCAATAGGTTGAGATGGCAGTCGACCCAGTCTTGTCTTCAGAAGGTCTACCTTCATATGATATAGTCACTGAAGAGAATGAGAACGACACCGTTCAAATTCTTTTTGTCAACACAGAATCCGATGAACATGGGGGCAATATACCTGTTCCTTTACCGTAGGAAGGAAGTTCATCAGAGATTTACTCGGCCATTTATTCGGTCCCTCCTCCAAGCAATCTAGTTGTTTCCTTCGATTGGAATCTACTAGGCAGACCCCTTCTACCATATAATGTACCATTCTGAATCATAGTACAAGCTTACAGAATGGCCATGTTTGGTACTATCATAGATGAAGGGGCTTCTGTGAGTATCCTTTCCTCAACTATTTGGAAAGCGCTTGGTTCACCATCGCTTCTGCCTGAGATTCGAAAGCTGACAGGCTTCAACAAAGGAACTAGTCAACCATTAGGGATCCTTCCAAGTTTGCCTATAACTTTGAGAAGGAAAACCGTTTATCTAAATGTGATGGTAGTCCAAGGGCCTTTATATTACAATCTACTCCTTGGGCATGACTACATTTATAGCATGGGAGCCATTGTTTCCTCACTCTTCCGAGTGATGTGTTTTCCGCATGAAGACAGAGTGCTCTAGCTCGTAGACCAACTTTCATTGCCCAGTTCAAACATAGCTACTAGTCAAGTGCCATCCCTAACTAGTATTTTTCACAAGGAATGTCTCATCAATCTCCAGTCAATCCACCTGATGAGCGCGAGTGATTCGATGAATGTGACCAAACCTAGGGGGCATGCACCTTGGTCTGCTTTGGTAGGAAAAATTTAGGTATAAGGGAGGTTCCCACAGAGGATATATGACTAGTCTGACACACCCGTCCATTTAGGAAAATGGGATTAGACGAGAATAGGATTCCCTCCTCAAAGGTTAGGTGATTGGAACTAGAATCACCTTCATCCATTTCGATGGACAAAGCCAAGGAAGTGTTTTTGTCTGCTACACAGGTGGAACAATCTTGCTGATGCAAGAACTTCTGTATGGTAACCTGGAAACGCTACTTCTCTATACCTGGGGGCATGCAAACCTTTTTGCGTGCAAGTGAAAAGTGACCATTTATTTTCTTAGTTTGCAGGTTCTTAACCCTTTAAACTTGTAGGTTGGTCGTTCCTAGCTTGCATAAAAAAGGTTGCAGAGCAAAGTTTCGAATGGGGCAAGCTCCCTAAAAAATGAACCTATCGATGAGACATCCTTATTATATGACTAGCACGAGCAATTTTACGTGAAGTTCAAGCTCATTAAAAAATAAACCTAGTGATGAGCAAATGTTACCCCAGAGTTTAAGCTCATTAAAAAAAATGAACCCATCCTTCAATAAATAACCATTGTGATCGCATAATCATCAGTTTTTGAGCCTTGGTCGTGTTCTTACCATCACCTCCACTCTTTTTTAGCCGATCATACACCTCCATTTGATTGTTTACCCCTTTTGAGGAACAACTGCGATGAGTGATTCTATTAGCCATCTTCTTTACACTGTTGTTATTGAAAAGTTCTAAACCTTACCTAGAACTAGCTACTATCCAAAAACATCACTCGTTCCTCAAAAAACGAGTCTCCTTTAAGCTTTGTTCATCTGACTCATAAAATATGAAAAGTTTTCCGGGAAATTGGCCTCTCCAGCTTGTTAAAGTGATTGGAAGTGCCATCCCTCCTCTATATTTTAATCTTTTTGGACCCGAGGGATCATTACACAAAAAGATCGAGCACTTGTCTTGTTCGGCTCATTAAAACTATCGAAAAGTCATCCCTTTCTTATTATTTTATACTTTTTTGGACTTAAGGGATTATATTATGAAAAAGGATTACTGGAGTTTCCTTTCCATCTCTTTTCAGACTCTCTAAAATTGAAAAGGACCGAGTTATCTTTGTTGTTAAACTCATTAAAACAATAGCGACAAACATGTCCATGCAGACAAGAGCGAGTTTCACTGTCGCTAGGCTCATTAAAACATAGCAACAGGTTTTCCCGAAGGGAAAATTATAGAACAAGCATATGTTATCCTCATGAAGCTTGACAAAATAAAGAGGTACCGGTCAACAATGACTGGGGAAAAATTGGGAAGAAAACTTGAAGAAACTTTATTGGTAGTAGGTTGCTCTTGAACATGACACTTTCACTCCATCACCATGATTGAGTCGGGTTGGGTTATTCCGTTCACCGGTCATATCACCATTGGTCCTCTGTACCATCCATTTTTGGGGTTAATGCTACCAATCCATCTCAGTGTCGCCGATATGTTCAAGAGAAGTCGCTCAGAGAATTCACCAACCTAGCTTACATATCATCCACTATAATACCTTCATGCTTCATTCTTTCATGACCGCCACCCTGAACCTTGTATCATCAGATCGTTTTTACCTCCACAAAATCATTTGCTTCATTTCATGTCGTAGATGTGGGATTCATTGAGGCCCTCCTATGACGGGTCACTTCTTTTCGACATCAACTCATTATCCAAGAAGTTGACTTAGGAACAACCCTTTCAGTACTTTGAAGCTTGCATGCCTCAATGGCAAGTTTCTAACTTTCGGCGACAAGTTTACATCAATGGCCTTTGACCGGAAGATTTTGCGTGGTGTTTGACATCGAATCATGTATTCGCACCATGTGAATTGTATTGTTGTACCTTGAGGGTCATCATCATTATCGGTGATTCCTCTCGCGCCTGTTAATAGCTTACATCATTGGCTGGTAATCAGGTGATGTCTTTCCATGTTCAACATCAGAACATCCTTTCACATGTATTGACTTGTACTTCGGGCGAAGATTGAACGAGTTTGAAGACCCTGGATCTAGTTTCATCCATCCAAGCTGCAAGATATTCAGGAAAATAAAGACATCAAATGTACATCATAGCTGCACAGATAATCATCCAAGCTAAGGGATGATGGCTCTACCAGAATCATCAGTCTGCTATACAAACGGTTGTCTGTCTAGTGTACATGAAAATGAATTTATAAAGCTGAGCATGGGAATGTTCGCCTCAGCTAGATCATGAAAATATTATGAAGATAATGTATTATATTGTATCTTATTACAGGTCACCTTCCAGTTCGAAAAACCTTGGATCGTCATGATAAAGCATTTCACCCGACATCAGAAGATTTACGACCTCATGCTTTACGGGGCAACTGTTATAGACATATTTGGGCACTGCAAACCCAATCTCATATGTCCATAAACCAAGGGCTTCTAAGCCCCTAAAAGTGTTGTTACACACCCTAAAGGAACAAGGTCAACTGATTACATCATCTCCCAGAAGTTCTCCCTGAAAAACTACTCAGAACTCGTCAAAACTAGACCATACAGACTGCTGAGTGTTAAGGGTGCGATGCATGTCACCTACTACATGCAGAAAGTGCGATGCATACTGAAAAGCCCATCTGTAGGGTGCGATAAGCGAGAGTAGACAAATGGCAGCAAAGGCAGTTGGCTAGGTGGAAACCCAAAGAATCTTCTAGAAACTGCCCATTTGACACTTGCCTCTCTGAATTTGCCCAGGGATGAGTAAGAGATCATGAAATCTCCAAGTGGAACCAAGAACTATCATAGAAATGACACTAATCAAAAACCCAGAAGCTGACTCACCCACCTGCAAATATCTATATATGGATCCCTCGTCCTAGAGATCCGAAGGCTGGAATTTTGTATCTTGTAAGGAGGTGTCGTTGGTTTCTCTGTGAAACATCCTAGTGTTGGGTGATCTAGATTTTCATGAGGTGAAGAGGGCTTTCATGCTGGGAGGATGGCGCTGGGTCAGATCAATGGGTTCTAATCCTCTCTTCTATTACTTCTATCAATAAAGCTATTTGAGTTTTCCTCCATATTCTTGTATATCTCTGAATCTCATATTGATATATGCATTTGTATGGTTAATATATATCTGATCCTATATTGTTTATGGTTATAGATCACTGTGCTTTGATGGTATTATGCTGGTTTGACTCTACAGGTGTTCTTTGAAGCGAGACAAGTAAGGAAAGAGTGGTAAAGCTCTGTCAAAGGGGAGAGGAAACAAGCAAGGAGCCAAGCGAAAGACTAAGGTTGGTACTCTCTGCTTCTCTCTCATCTATTTCTCATAAAGGAAAACACAAGTGACTTTAGTTTGTTTGTTTCTAAGATAGCTACCCGTCTTAGTGGGACTAGCAACTCTGAATGGACACTAGTTTTCCCGATAACACATATTCCAAGCATGAATGTTGGATCGTATGGGTTAAACCAAAATAAAACTAACTAGGGATTCCAGAGGTCAAACCACCTCAACCCACAACCATAGTGACTTTACCCAACCAATCTAAAAATCACTAACACCAAACTAGATTTCTCTCATCCCAAGTTGTCTAGGGCTCGAGGGATTACTATCTCAAACCATTTTTGAAAATAGAAAAAAGAAATGTTAAAAATAACATCTAGAAATTCTAATTTAATTTGTCCTTGAATTAAATTAGGAATTGAATCGAAATTATATTCTCATAGCAACTTGTAATAGTTAACTAGCTTAGTTTGACTTAGTTTTCTCAATAAATTCAAGTTGGAAGTCTATCTAGAGTCATGTAGAGTGATTCCTAAATTTTAGGGGTCCAGGTTGAGTTCTTTTGAGTTTAAATTAATTAACTCAATCTAATTGAGCTAAATTCAGTTAAAATAGTTCAATCAGTTGGAGGAACTATTAGGACATCTAGTAGTGGGGATCAAATTTAGTGCAGCTTCACTGCTACACTAGTTAACTGAAGATACACTCATAAATATCTCATGCATCTTAGTTTTGAGAAAGACCCAATTCAGTTTAGAGTTCAGGGACAACATACTACCAATTGTGTAATTTTATGAGTTGTACAGATGGTGCATGCAATTAGTAGAAGGCCTATCATGGATTGTACAATTGTGGTGAGGTATTTTCCAAATTAAATATGGGCCAATTCCCTTAGGGATTACACAAGGAAGTAGGGGCTTGGCAGGCAGCAGAATTAGATGTGTTGGCTTGAGCTGGTTTCTAAAGAAGAGAGATAGATTTTACTTATGCAGAGATTGTATGGGTTGAACAAGTATTGAATTTTCTTCTCAGATCTTCTCTTTAATGAAATATAGATAGTCAAGGTTTTGAGTAGTTTATTTCCATAGAAAAACATTGTATGATGTACGATTGAAATTCTTCCTTTTCTACTTAGTGTTTTCATCGATTAATTTTTTGTTTTTGGTGATGATTAGAGTATATTTTTGTCTTATGTTTTAGAATATCACATAAGTTGTTGAATATACCAGTAAAAATCTACATGGTATCGGAGCTGAAGACAATATAGAAGAGGATAATTTGAGTTTATTGTGTAGGTGAAATCAAATTTGCAAGTTCATACTTTAGAGTCAGAAGTATGTCATTCTACAGTTTGACACTTGAGTATGCCCTAGAGGGAATCTCAAATTACATAGCATGGAAGGAAAGGATGGAGATAGTGTTGGAAGACAATGAGCTGAAGGAATTCATAGAAGGATTATGCCTAAATGGAGTTAGTGTGTGGCAAAAGTGAGAAGGATTATCCTAAAATGAGTTCTAGATCATATTGTCTTGAATATCCATGGTAAGGAAACTCCATTTGCAAATTGGAAGGCATTGATGGACCTGTTTCAAAATGGAAGTGATCACAGGAAGCTTCCACTGAAGGATAAACTCAGAAAGATCAAGATGGAGAAGGACGAATCTAGTCTGAAGTACTTGACCAGTTTCACCCAATGTCAAGATGAGCTTGGAAGTGTCAGGATTACTATTTCTGAAGACGATTTGGTGAGCCTACAACTTCTAGGACTTCCCAAGAGTTGGCACTGTTACCAGGACTGAGTTAATGGGAGGGAGAAGCTACCAGAGTGGGAGCGATTTTGGTCTAACTTGGTACAAGTTAAGTTTCAACGGAACACCAGAGATGGTACCTCATCGAAAGAAGTGGAAGAAGAATTTTCATTAGTTAGCAAAGAAAAGAAATCCAAGGGAAATAAGTACCAAGGTGAGGAGGGCGTCAAGAATAAGGACTTGTTGAACATCAAGTGTTTCATTGTCATGAGTATGGACATTATGCCACGAATTTCCCACAGAAGAAAGCAAGCAAGAAGGATCCTACAATAGTAGCAAACGATGAAGCTCTAGATTCACAATTCAAACTTGATTTCACTCTCATTGCATGCATGGCCAACATTGTAATGGAAAGCATCTGGTATCTCTACAACGGTGCCTCATCCCATATGACGGGGAATAAAGATCTCTTCAGTTACTTGAAGGAGAAATACCTCAAGCAGAACATAGAGTTTGGAGATGATGGGAGGTATAGCGTGAATGACATCAGTATAGTTACCTTTCAGAGGGATTCTAGCTCCCTTCTCATATTCACAGATGTGATGTATGCTCTAGGACTAAATAAGGATCTTTTTTCCGTCGCGGTATTAGAAGAATGTGGCTACAATGTGATTTTTAGCAAAGGAAAGGTTTTCCTTAGACACATCGCCACAGGACAAGTGTAATAGATCGGTGTGTGAGTCAAGAGCCTGTATGTACTTGAGGTACAATATGCATGTAAATCCTTGAGGATCAAGGAAAAGGTTAGAGAATTGGTGGTTAAGAGGGAGCGTAAATTACCTCACAACATGTAGCCTTAGAAGAAGACTTAGTAAGTTGTGGAGAAACCATAATTGGAGAAGCAGAGAGGAGACTGAGTGGAGACATCCACTCAAGAAGTGACCTCCAGTAGGGGGAAATTTTGAGCCAAGTGGGCAGAGGTAGCATATGTAACCATACATCTAGGTGAGAGGTGCGGTGATGTGAAGTAATAGTCCTATGAGTGCAGAAATTTGGGCAGGGTCCTTTGAGATGTTTTGTCTCATGAATCATTACATTGCTACGGGAGCCCATAGTACATAGTAGTAGGATGGATTAGTGGTGGCTAATGTAGTCAAATGTCATAGTGATAAATGCAAAGACTAGAAGTAAATAGATACTAGGGAGCATAGAGAAGAGTTGGAAGGAGTCCAGATGGTATAGTGCAGAGTCAAGAGAAACAAAGAGTTTTCAATAGAAACTATAGTAGCTAGTAGCAGTTATAGGCTCTGGTGATAGATGGATCATAATAATTCAGTTTGGATGTTTTTTGGTTGTTGATGTTCCAGTAGAAACTATAATAGTGACAAATGTTGCATGTAGAACATTCCAAAAGTGCCAAATCAGGATAGAGATGAATTCCTTCATTGTTGAGAGGGAGCGTTGAAAATAACAATAGGAAATGTTAAAATTAGCATATAGAAATTGTAATTTAAATTTTCCTTGAATTAAATTAGGAATTAAATTGAAATTCTATTCTCATAGAAACTTATAATAGTTAACTAAGTTAATTTGACTTAGTTGGCTTAGTAAATTCGAGTTTGAAGTCTATCTAGAGTCATGTAGATTGATTCATAAATTTTAGGGGTCTAGGTTGAGTTATTTTGAGTTGTAATTAATTAGCTCAGTCCAACTAAGTTAAATTTAGTTAAATAGTTCAATCAATTGGAGGAATTATTAGGAGGTCAAGTAGCGGGGATCAACTACAGTGCAGCTTCACTGCTCCACCAGTTAACTGAAGATTCACTCATAAATAAATCATGCATGTCAGTCGATCTGAATTTAAAAATGAATGCAACAAATTATAGATATAACCATAGATACAAAGATGCAGTAGAAATAACACTTCATTTCATTAATATCAAATAGTGAAATATGCTTACAAACAAAATTGAAATAAGACTAGCTTTGACGATGGTGGCTTATCTCTTAGAAGTGATGTGGCAGCTACATGCCTATGAATTGTGTTACAATGAGGCTTGAGGGCCTATTTATTATTGAGAAGAAATGGAAAACCCCAAACATCCAAAAACCTAACCCTAGGAGATGAAACACCAAACTATGGGCCCCATTGGGATAAATTGGTACATCGACTTCTTGGGGTCATAACTTTGGCATACAATATCTATTTGACGCATTTAATACCTCATTAGAAAGATCTATTTGAGGACTACAACCAGTAATAGAGAATGTTGAGTTAAAATATTATATTTTCCATCAATATTTTCCCCAAAAAAACATCATTTAGGGCCTCAAAACAGCTCTAGAAGTTCAGGACCCAAAAAACAGCCAAAAATGGTAAACTATTCTACAATTAAGGAAACTAAAAAAACTGAAAGAAAGAATTATGGGGGTCCAAGTGGAATAGGCAAATGCCAAAAATATCCACCTAGATCATTCCACCCCCCTTAGGAAGCAATGGTACCCATTACGTTGAGTTCCTCCATGAGATGAGGAAACTTCTCCTGAACTTAGTCCCTGGTGAGCCACTTGCCCTGGTGAAGGAGTTGGCCTGCTTTGACAACTTGATATAGTTGGATTCTTTGTTTTCAGGTGTTCTTGATCTATGTTTCCATGTCCCAATCAATTTTCACTTGTTCCAAGAAGTCTGGATTTGACTCTGTAGGCATGAGTTGTTTTGCAATGTCTCATGTGTCCAACAATGGTGGGAAGTATGGTCAAAGGTGGTCCACATTGAACACTAGGTGCAGGACAAGGAATGGGCAAATGTTGAGCTCAAATACATTGTATCCCAAAAACTTGGCAATGGTGTAAGGACCATATCAGAGTTGTCTAAGTTTCCGATAGGCTCTAGTAAGGCGTTCCTTCTGCAAATGCAACTAGACTTTGTCACCCACCTGAAACTTGTGTGGCACCCAATGTTGATCGTGTCGTTGCTTGTACTTGGAATTTGATTTCTCTAGAATGTCGTGGACCTCTTGGTGGATGTGTTGAATGTGCTCAATGAAGTTGTTTTCCTTGTCAGAATTGAACTTGACATGAGCCAAATTTTCCTGAGTAGCTACAAATGGTATGGCCACATCAATGGGACATAATGGCTGGAATCACAAGCCCACTTGAAAAGGGTTGTGGCGAGTCGAGTTGTGGAGATCCTGGTTATAGATGTGTTGGACATAGGGGAGGCTCTCATCCAATGTGTATGGATGCTTTGAGTTGTACATGCACATAATGTATATGATCATCTTGTTGACGACCTTTATCTAGCCATCAGTTTGGGGACGAAAATCTGTGGACTTAGTGAGCTTGGTGTCCAAAATTGACTAGAGACTGGACTGAAAGGTACCGAGGAACATGTTTTCCTAATCTGAGATGATAGATTGTTGGATCCCAAAGTGTACCGACAATTGTTTAAATAAGAGTTTAGCAGTGGATTTTGCTGTGACATTCTTCTTACAGGCCGCCATAATGGCCATCTTCGAGAATTCGTTGACAACCATAAAAACACAATTGTTGCCATGCTTAGTAGAAGGAAGGCATAACATGTAACGCATGGATATGGATTCCCAAGGTCGAATGGGGGTAGGTAGCGAAGTATAGAGGTTTGGATTCTTGATCTTCGGTTTGGAAATGGCACAGGTAGTGGAAGATCTGATGTACTTCCCGACATCCTGTTGAAGATTCAGAAAATAGAAATACTTATGCAGTACTTCCACTCTTTTCTCGACCACAAAATGCCTAGCGACCCAACTGTAGTGTGCTTCCCAAATCATCTTGGCACACTCACTTGAAGGAACACAAAGGTGTCCCAAGTCGCATAAGAATGCATCTTGGAGGTGAAAATATGGAACCTGTTGAACCTCCAAGAGCATATGGTATGCGTGGTTGAATTCTAGGTCACTTTTGTATAGAAGTGGCCAATTAAAAGTCTCGTGCCCATAAGAATTGAGCACGGCGATTAATGTCATGATCAGTGGTCGGCTAAGGAAGTCTGCAACATTGTTAGTGCTGCACTTCTTGTACTTAATGCTCAAATGGAATTGTTGCAGGTATGTGGACAATTTTTTATGGTGATAGTTCTACAACTTCCCTTGTGTTTGTGTGAACTGCAGGGGTTGGTGGTATGTGTGGATGACCATTTCTTTCTCCAAAATGTAATGCTTCCATTGTCAGAAGGCCTGCATAATTGAAAAAATCTTTTTGTCATAAGTGGGATACTTCTAGACTATGCCTGAAAGTGTCTCACTGTGATATGCCACTGGACACCCATGTTGAGTAAGGACTGCCCCAATAGCATAATCAGAGGCATCTATCTCGATCTCAAATGTTTGTTGCAAGTATGGTAATGTGAGAACTGGTGTCGATCAGAGGCAATGTTTCAAATCTTTAAATTCCTTCTATTGAGATCTAGACCAAAATAATTTTTCTTTCACTTCTCCCCTGGTGACTTGACTCAAGGGCCAAGTGATATGAGAGAACCCCAACACGAACCTGCTATAGAAATTTGCAAGACCCAGAAAGTTGTAGAGCTCTCTTAGAGTGGTTGGGGTTGGCCAATCCCGAATTACTTCGACCTTGGTTGGATCCACATGCACCCCACATTTATTAATAATGTGTCCCAGATGCTAAATGTGGGTCATGCCAAAAGTGCATTTCTCCAAATTGGCACACAACTTGCATTGCCGTAGTTTTTGGAGAACCTGTCAAATGTGGTGGAGGTGCTCTTCCCAGCTCTGGCTGCAGATGAGGATGCCATCCAAGTATACCACTACAAATGAGTTGTTGAATGACTGTAAGATGTCATTCATCACCCTCATGAAGGTTGCAGGAGCATTTTTCAACCCGAAAGGCATAACCAGCCATTTGAAAAGGCTCTCCTTAGCTTTGAAGGCAACCTTCCACAAATCAGAGGGTTTGATTTGTACCTAGTGATGTCTAGACTTCAAGTCGATATTGCTAAACTATTTGGCCTCCTTGAGTTGGTCCAAAAGGTCATTAATCCATGGGATCAGGTACCTATTTTGGATAGTGATCTTGTTCAACGCTCGATAGTCAATACAAAGTACCCAAGTCCCATCCTTCTGATATACCAACACGATTGGGCTCCCACAAGGTGATGAACTTGGCCAAATGTGACCTTTCTGCAGCAGCTCCTGAATCGGCCTCTTGACTTTGTCATTCTCTATAACAGAGTGTCGATAGATTGGTCCATTAGGCAACGACGCACCTAGGGTTAGATCTTTGGAGTGCTTAACCTAATAATGTAGAGGCACCCCTGTGGGGTAGGTGAATGTGTTCTGGTATTCCTGCATGACCTTGTCCATCAGTTTTTTTCGTGCCAAGGGGTCCCGTCTGGAGGTCATGGCCACCATCTCCTTCTTTCCCTGAGGGTGTATCATTAGGAAAATAATTTTCCTGGTTTTTAGATGAGCTTACTGCATTATTTAGCAGTAACCAAAGAAATGGTGGTGTGCGGTGATACCTTCGGTATCATGTACAACTTATTTCCCAAGGTAAAAAAAAAGCACGAGGCCTTGACTCATACATAACATATCACTTCCACAAGTATGGTTGGACTAATAATACAACACAAACATCAAGAGGAGCAACGTCAGATAATACCTCATCCGTGAAGGGCTTGATGATGTATGGAAGGTGACACTGTTGGCTGACGTGAAGATCCCATCCTTGGTGAAGCCACCTGATGGTGTATGGTTGTGGGTGTTTTATGGTTGGTAAGCCCAACCACTTCATGAAATCTACTAAAATGATGTTCTTTGGCTCCCGCTGTTGAAAATGAATTGTAGCAGGGATCCCTTTACCCACATATGGGAGTGGAAGAGGCACTCTTCCTCCTCTGGATCTTCGGATTCCTCCTTCTGAATCTCTGTGGTGGAAACGGTTTCGTTAGGCTCCACATCGATAATCTACTTCCCTTTGACATTCCCCTTGTCAAGTTCTAAATTAGAGTTAGAACATGCATCTGATTCAGAAGCCTTCAACTCGACCACCAGTGATTGCTTGGCCTGACACTCACTTGTGTTGTGAGTGGAGCTCTTATGGAACTCACATCACTTTCATGTGTCCTTCTTTGGCTTTACGGTGTTGTTATTTGTTTACAGCTTTGGCTGGTTTTCCTGGGCTTTCTCGCTTGGGCTTTGTCATCTATTGTATGATTTGTGGGAACCTTTCCCTTACTTCGGATTCACATATCCAAGGTATCTAATTTTCTGTTTAAGCTTCTACTTGATCTTGACAGCATACCAATATGTCGTGCCTAACGAGGAGATGTTCAAGAAATCCATCTCATCCTGCATGTACCTGTGTAGGGATCCGCAGTACTTGAGTACCAATTTTTTCTCAGAATCATTGATACCCAACTTCGTGCGAAGGGTATGAAAAACATTGGTAAACTCCAGTATGTCTTGGTCCCCTCCCTGTCGCAGCGTGGTCCACTTTATGTATTTATCCTCATAGCTTTCGACAGGGTAGTACTGCTCCTTGATGGCTTCCCGGAACGAATTCCAATTGAGTGTGGCTGAAAATAGTGAGGGTGAAATTTTATCCTTCTAATCAAAGTAGGTTTCCCACTAGTCCCTGACGTGCGAGGTAGCTTTGAGAAGAGAAAAAGTAACATTTTCCCGACTTAAAAATCATAAATAGAAAAATATCCTTCTAGTAGATTTAACCATTAATCTATGGCCTCTGCATCTATTTTTCCCTCAAATATGGGAATGTCAAAGTTTACTTGTACCTTAAAAGAATTGATGCCTCCAGAGTGGCTTCCAGATGTGGATGCAATGCTGGTGGGAAACTGTTGAAGGATCTGGGAAAAGTTATCCATCATCACATTCCTTTGTTTCTCAAGGCACCCCCCCGAGCAATATTCTGATAGGATCTCCTAATCCCTCATCTTTATTTTCTTCCCCCTTGGGAGGTTGTTGGGATTTGTGGGGCTAATCTTGCAAAGGTTCACCCAATTAAAGCCCTAACGCCTTGTATCCTGACCTCTTTGGGGATATGCAAAGAAAAATAGAGAAAGAGAAAACTGCTCTGATACCACTGATCCAAATTTAAACAGAAACACAAAAAATTACAGATATAACCATAAATACAAATATGTAGTAGAAATAACACTTCATTTCATTAATATCAAATACTGAAATATTCTTACAAACAAAATGGAAATGAGACTACCTTGGGGGATGATAACTTATCTCTGAGAAGAGATGTGGTGGCTGCATGCCTCTAAACTGTGTTATACTGAGGCTTGAGGGCCTATTTATTATTGAGAAGCAATGGAAAACCCCAAACATCCAAAAACCTAACCCTAGGAGATGAAATTCCAAACTATGGGCTCCGTTGGGGTAAATTGATACATCAACTTCTTGGGGTCATAACCTTGGCATACGATCTCCATTTAACGCGCATAATACCTCGTTAGAAATATCTATCCAAGGAATAAAACTATTGAGAATGAATGTCAAGTTGCAAAGTCTTATTTTCCACTGGTGGTTTCCCCAAAAAATGTTGTTTAGCACCTCAAAACGAGTCCGGAAGTTGAGGACCCGAAAAACTGCCAAAAATAGTAAATTGTGCTACAATTAAGGAAATTGGAAAACTGAAAGAAACAATGGTGGGGGTCCAAGTGGAATAGGTGGTTGGTCACCAATATGCACATGGATCATTAGTTCCGAGAAAGAGCCAGTTGATATTAGAGTTCAGGGACAACGTATTAACAGTTGTATAATTTTCTGAGTTGTACAAATGGTGCATAAAATCAGTTGCAGACCTATGATGGATTTTACAATTGTGGTCAGGGATATTCTGAATTAAATATGGGCTAATTACCTTATTGATTGCACAAGGAATTAGGCGCTTGGCAAGTAGTAGAATTGGCTAAGGGTTGGCCAGAACTGGTTTGTAAAGCAGAGAGATAGATTATACTTGTGCAGAGATTGTTCGGGTTGAACAAACATTGTATTTTCTTCTCATATCTTCTAGTTAATGCAATATAGATATTCAAGGTTTTGAGCAGTTGCTTTCCCATGAAAATAATTGTGCTATGTGCATTTGAAATTATTTCTTTTCTACTTAGTGTTTTCATTGACCAATTTTTTGTTTCTGCTAATGAGTAGAGTAGATTATTGCCTTATGTTTTAGCATATCGCATAAGTTGTTGAATCCACAAGTAAAAATATACAACAATTGCCTCCAGGGAACAAAAATTGTTACAGGGATCCAGAGAACTACCATCTCAACCCTTAGCCTCCAGGGAACCCAAGATTATCTAGGGCTCGAGAGATTCTATCCCAACTAATGACCATTAGGGAACCTGAGAACCAGATCCGAAATTCAGATTGAGAACCCACTACATCATGGATATCCAAGAAATGGAAAGGCAAGGCCAAAACCACTATTAATTCAAGAAAATATCATGCCAAGGAAAACATAATAACCAAGGAACCATATGAATATACCATGCATTCAAATCTCAGCAAGGAAATTACACATGCAACCTGTTACCTGTAATGTATTCTTGTTGTAACGGTTTTTCCAACCATTTCCTTGTGCTCCCTTATTTTCCTTTTCTTTTACTTTACTTGCTTGCTTTCCTCTATCCAAGTTCTTTCTCCTTTCCTTCTCTTAGACCTCTCTCATTGAAAGTCATCAAAGCTAGAATTGAAAAAAGTTGTGAATTCTTTCTCTGATTCATTTTTATCATTGATGTCTAGTCTCTTCCTTTTCCTTTTACTTTTCTTTCATTTTCATTCATTTTCTCTCTAATTTCCCTCACATGCATATTTATGTCTCTTAACCTTCCTTTCTCCTATTTCCTTTATTTCCTTAATTAAATTCCATTTATTTCCTCTTTTCCTTTGCCAATTTCTATCGCTATTAATAAACCACAAGTTATGCCCACTTAATGTTTTCCCATCATTCAACTTGGAATACATGTCTTAGGACCTTGGTTTTTATTTTATTTATATGGAGAATCAACCATGATTTATTACAAACCCCTCCCCCTTGGGGAATGCCGTCCTCAAGGTTCTATGATGCACTATTGATAATATACCAAACTGCTGAAAACATGACCACCATACTGCTTAGGGAGATTTATAACACAACACATTGCAATATTTATATCATACTACTTATTATAGTTTTATAACACAACTCATTGTAGTATTTACAATACACATATGCATATATAAATATAAACCAAAACACATCTGCTCAACCAACAAATAAGGAAGGATATAAGGCTAGCATTTGATCAGCGATCTCCCATATAGCTTCATCGAGACCAAAGTGCTTCCATTACACTTTAACTTGCTCTATTTCACGGTTCTAGAGCGTGAGTTGTTGCCAGTGCAAGATGCATTGTGGCTTTGGATGGAACTCTCCCTCTAGTTCCACCTATAATATAGTCCAATGAGTCACATGATTAACATCATATATATATATATATATATATATATATATATATATAATATATATATATAATATTATATATTAAGCAATGAAACATGGAAAATATCATATACTTTAATTGTTGGTGACAATCCAAGTGTGTAGGTCACTCATCCAATCCACTCAAGGATCTCAAAAGGCCCACAATACCAAGGTGCCAGCTTAGCACATGACCCAATCCTCAAGGATCTCCTCTTGGGCTTGATGTGCATGCATATATGCTCTCCAACCTAGAACAGCTTGAATACCCTACGTTGATCCGCATAAACCTTATGCCTATCATGTGTTGTCTTTGAATTCCACTTAATAACTTGCATCTCCTGCTCCATCTCAGCCAACAAATTTGGTCCAATCAACACCATGTTTACTGGATCACTCTAGCTTATAGGAGTGTTACAAGTATGCCCATAGAAAGACTCAAATGTACTCATCTTCAAGGAGTCTTGATACCCATCATTATATGCAATCTCTACAAGTGGAAGATACTCCTCCCACTTCCATTTCTAATGTGTGACATACATCCTTAACATATCTTCAAGAATCTTGTTAACCCTCTTTGTTAGTCCATCTGTCTGTGGATGATAATTTTCAATGAAGGCTAACACTTTCCCTGATCTTGTAAATAACCCCTTCCAAAACTTGGAAGTGAACTTGGCATCTCTATCTGATATAATCTTCTTGGGAACTCTATGTAACCTCACTATCTCCCTAATGAAGATATGAGTCACCTCACTAGTTAAATTTGTACACTTCATTGCAATGAAGTGAGCTACCTCGCTCAACCTATAAGCCACAACCATGATCGAATAATGCTACCTTGATGTCCTTGATAATCCTATAATTAAGTCCATGGGTATGACGTCCCATTTCCATTCTGGAATTAGAATATGCTACAACTAACCAGTTGGATGCTTGCATTCTACTTTCACTCGTTGACTGTCCAAACACCTTGCAACAAAATCAACCACCTCTCTCTTCATATTCAACCAATAATATAAATTCTTAATAGTTTTTAGATTCTTCTATTATCATGGGTGGCCTAAATATGGCTTGACCTGAAACTCCCTCAAGATGAGCTTCTTCAACTCACTGTTATCTAGCACAAATTATGTTCCTAAATCTCACTAAGCCATTTCTCATGAGGTAATAATATTCATTGCTGCCACTTTTACTTTGCTGTTGTAACCTTTACTTCAGCTGCTATTACTTCTCATCATGTTTCCTTGCATGAAATATTTGTGCTTGTAAATCTGCCCCATAAGAGCTCATAGTTGAAACATGATTCACCTTCACTATCCTACTGAGAGAATCTACAACTATGTTCTCCTTGACCTTAATGTACTTGATCTAAAAATCAAACTCATTAAAGGTATCCAACCATATAACTTTCCTTGCATTTAGATTAGGTTAGTCAAACAAGTGCCTCATCCCACTGTGATCACTCATCAGAACAAACCTTTTTCCAAGAAGATAACGTCTCCACATCTTTAATGCATGAATGATAAATACAAACTCATGAATATCATGCATCCCATAGTTATGCTTGTGCTCATTCAAATTCCTTGATTCATGGAAAACCACCTACCCTTCCTGCATCAGGACTCCACCAAGTTACTCCTTGCAAGCATATTTATAAACAACAAACTCCTTAATCACGTCTAAAATCTTCAATATTGGAGCATATTTAAGAAAATGATTCAACTGATCAAAACTAGTTGCACACTCCTCATTCCATTCAAACTTATTTCCTCTTATATGCAAAGATGTAATAGGATAACCAATCTTGGAGAAGTTCAAAATGAACCTCCTATAATAACATGCTAGTCCCATGAATGATCTGACCTCTTCCACATTCCTAGGAGTTGGCCACTCCATGATAGCTTTAATCTTTTCTAGGTCCACTAATGTCCCTTCCTTGGAAACATGTCCCAAGTAATGAATCTAAGACTAAAAGAAGAAATTACACTTGCTGAGCTTGGAATACAACTAATGCTCTCTCAACAATATCATTATTGTTACTAGGTGTTTTACATGCTCCTCATTCTTGGAATATACTAATATATCATCAAAAAATACTATCACAAAATTGTATAGGTAAGGACACAACGCATTGTTAATCAAACAAATGAAAGTGGCTGGAGCATTAGCTATAGAAAAAGGAACTACCATAAACTCATAATTCTCATACCTCATGCAAAATTCAATCTTGTATATGTCTTCTTCTTTGATGCGCACCTGATGATATACTGATATGAGATCAATCTTTGATAATATTGTTTCTTCCTTCAGCTGATCAAACAATTCATCAATCCATTGCAATGGATACCTATTCTTGAGGGTTACCTTGTTCAACTACCCATAGTCAATACAAAATCTCATAGTACCATCCTTCTTCCTTACAAAAAACACTCATGAACCCTAAGGGGATACACTTGGCCTTATGTATCCCTTATCAAGCATATCTTTATGCTGCAACTTCAGTTCCACCAATTCTGAAGTGCTCATCCTGTAAGGTTTCTAAGATTTTGGTGCTACTCTCGGCATCAACTCAATAGAGAAATCCACTTCCTTATGAGGCGGTAGCTCTTGAATCTATGTAGAAAACACATCATGAACCTACTGCAAAATATGATACCTCTTCAGGACTTTATCATCCTCAACATTATTCCCTTTATCACTGGAAACATGCACCTAAATGATAAACATCATTTCCTCAACATCATCATCCATTTACCCAATAGAGTTTTCATAGAAATCCACTTTAGTGTTATGAATAAATAGCCAATACATGCCCAAAAACATACTATATGAACCCAAAGGAAGCACATTTAGATGTGTTAATATAGACACACCATTGAGCTCAAATAAAAAAGATCTTACCTAATGATGAACTCTTCTCTTGGTCCCTGTAGCCAATTGTACCAACCAAGATGCTGCATGAACTTATTTATTCAAGCAACACTTATCCACCATGTTGGGATTGATATAACTATAATTTGATCAAGGGTCAATCAAAACAGAAACAACTTAACCACAAAGCTTACCTTCCATCTCAATAATAGATGCCTAATTATCTGCCTCCATGTTGCCAACGACAACATAAATCTGAGGAATACTCTAACCAGTATATCCAACTATCTGTGCCTCCTAAGTACTGTAAATATGAGGTCTACCACCCTAGTGTGATGGACAATCTCTCCTGCGATTATCTCTACCGCAAGTCCAACACCTCAGATAATTTCTTCCATCACTCTTATTTTTCTCCTCAAGCTAAGACCCATGTCCTTTCTCAATGACATTGAACTTCTTATAAGGTGCCACATTTTCCTTGTCACCTAGATCCTAAGTTCTTCCTCACTTCTTAGGCCATTTTACCTTATCCTTCTCATTACTTTTCTAGTCATGATTAAACTGAAGCTTGCGCTTTGATTTCTCATAACATTCCTTTAGGTTCTTGATGGCTTTCTCTAATGACTACAACTTATCAAACTCAATCATATATTTGAATGCTACTAGCAACCCACTAATGAATATTTGAATCTTTTCTTTCTCATCCTTAAGATAAGGCATGTACCTCAACAAATCCAAGAATATGTTTGTATACTTATCATTTATCATGGAACGCATTCTCAACTTATAGAACTCATTTTCCATTTCATCATAATATCTTTTATATAGGTGGTTCTTCTTGAAGAGTCTTTCAAAATCGTCTTGAATCAAATCCTCTTCTTTAATGCCTTTGACATGCTTTAGCTCAATATCTAGCTTTCCCTTGAGGCTGAAGGTATCTATCTTGGACTTCATGTTCTTTGAGTAATCATGCAGCCTAAATAACTTCTTCATCCCAAGAAGTAATGCTTCTGCATATTCTAATTTATTCATCTCTGCATCACAAGTAGGAGGTTTGGCTTTCTTTAACTCTTTTACAAAATATTTATTCTCGTTCATCCTATACAGATGCGAGTGGTAATGGTGATGATGTCTCTTGCAACCAGATATAGAATATAATCTATGAGTACTACCCCTCTTCTCGGGTGTATCCAAATATCTTGCACCTCTAATTGTATCATCTCTGTCCATCCTATATATCCTCTAAGACCTGCTACCATATGCCCCATTAGTATTGTCCTCCTACATATCTCCATGAATGATCCCTAGTTGTCCCTACTTCTGTAGATCTGATAGGCTTTGAAGAATCACTACATTGACTTTCGCTTTCTTTTCTTTAGCCCCTACAAGTCTTTCCTATGCCTCAATCAACTTGTTATTAGTTTCCTTGTAAATTTTAATCTCTTCACTTAGACTCCTCAATTTATATTCTAGATTAGGAGAATACTCTTCTCCTTGCTGCTCATCTGACTTTTCCCATTCCATTGAATTCAAATCAGGATTGTACGAGGAGTCATATGGACTGCAATCCACCATTCTACTCTTTAACTTTTGCCTTCTATTTCCTACACACATACCATGTTAGATAAACCAAATATAATACATAATCAAAATCATACCTCAATGTATCTCAGGGGAGGTTATCACATCTATACAAATCAATCTAGATTAGCACAATATAAATATAGTAATAGCAACACATATAAACCTCATGATTCATGCTTGATAATAACACAAAACTGTAACAATAATTGTTTTCATGAGAATTGTAACCATCTTCATGTACCTTAAGGACCAATACAGTAAACCTCACTATGATACCATTCTATGACAATGGTACCAAAGAAAGGTTTACAGGGAACAAACCTACTTTGATACCACCCTGTAGTATCAGATTGTTAGGTCCCTATAATACTAGTGATTACCCCATTACTATTCTAGTTGTATCCCTTATTAATATTGTTGAGCCCCTATTGTCCCAATATTTTTATTACTATGCCCCATAGAATCCCTCTATTGTTATTTTTGTGGCTTTATATTATTATTGTTAGGATGGTTGGGTTATATTGTGACTCCATAGACTCCTATATATAGAAAGGAGGTATTGTCATTTGAATCATCCAAGAATTGTTCATTTGTGTAATGTAACGGAGGTTGCCCCCTCGAAGAGGCTGAATTCTAAGGCGTTGATCTCTCTTTTCTATCTTTTTGTGAGCTGGTTTCATAACATTTGGAATCAGAGCTTTGGATTCTAGGGTTTCACTACTCCAAATAAGTCATCGTGGCATTTTCACTATAACTTTTTTCTGCGATGTTTCAGAAGCGAAAAGAAAAACCCATTTGAGACGAAATCGCACTGAACCTCGAGTCATAATTTCAGAGCTTTTTGCGCTATATTTGTGGGGATATGATCTGAGGAAGTTGGTCTTTTTGCAGACTCCTAAATTACATTCCAAACAAGTGACCTAGGGAAAATCGTCATAACTTTCTCTCTGAGCATCGGATTGAAATTTTGTAGGAAGGTACAGAAAGAGGATGGACTATAGTTTCTTGTATATATTTTTCAGTGCCATAGGTTGAAACAGTGACATGTGGCACTTCATACAAGTTCGCTCTTCTGGAAAGGTCTATAATCAGGTCATTTGGGAGATTGTGCATAGCTCTTTCTTGGAGAATCCAATTTGGATCAGACTAGTGGCATTGGAAAGAGGACATAGAGGGCTACTACATGTCGCAATTTTAGAACTAGATGATCTGAAATTATAGAGATACATCAGATTCAATATCAAGCTCCTGCAAAGTGCAAAAAGTGTGTAATTTTTTAAATTTTTTTGCTTAAGCTTGGTTTGAAAAATTAGTTTGAAGGAATTCGAAGGGCATAGTAAAGCATTATTATCGGTAATTGATGCCTCGAGGAAATAAATGCAAACACCTAGTAAGCAACCTGAAAGCTCTAGCATGACTCATGAAGAAGAGGAAGAAATGCAACATGATATATCAAAATTACGAGACCAAGTGCAACAAGTGTCATTTGCACAAAAAGTAACAAAATCTAAGATGAAAGATGTAGAAGCTAAGATGGATGGTTTAAAGAAAGGTGTAGAAGCTAAGATGGATTGTTTAAAGAAAGGTGTAGAAGCTAAGATGGATGGCATGGAAGCTAAGATGAATGGAATGGATGCTAAAATGGATGGCATGGATGATAAGATGGAAGAATTGAAGATAAATATGAATAAGTTGCTACACGAAATGATCACCAATGGTGAAAGGGTAGTAAAGGAAACTCATGATGAGAACAAAAGAAATGTTAATCATGATTCCATAGACTCTAATGTTGGATCGAAGACCACCATATTCCAAAAATCGATATGAGGAAGTTTGATGGCAAGGATCCCGCAACATGGATATTACAGATGGAGCAATTTTTCGATCTCAATAATGTGGAAAACACACAAAAGGTACGTATGGAAACTTTATATTTGGAACCAAATTAGTTTGTATGGTATCAATGGCTTTGCTCTCGTAAACGAATTATCACTTGGGCAATTTTTTACGGAAGAATTGACAGCACATTATGAGGATACAAAAAGCAACACTTTTTTTAGCCAATTGATAAGTCTCAAACAAAAGGGTTCAATAATGGAGCACATTGAGGAGTTCCAAAAATTGAACATAAGGTAAAAAATATTCTAGAGGAGCATAGGCTTGATGTGTTCATAGGGACTTTAAAGGATAATATCCAACATGATGTTCGCCTTTGGGAACCTGATTCATGAGAGAAGGCATTCAGGTTAGCAAGAAAAATGGAAAGAAAAATTATGGCAACCAAGAAGGATACCACTCACAACTATAAAGAGGAAGTGTTGTGTCTAGCCTTCCACAAACTAAGGTTGACACCACAACAATTGAAGAAAAAAGAGCAAAAGGGCTTTGTTACAGTTGTGATAGCAAATACACTAAAGGTCATAAGTGTGCTGAGAAGAAATTATTCTACATAGATTGTGAAGAGGAAGAAGAAAGGAGCAAGAAAGAAAGTCAAAAGAAGAGGATATACTCCAGGAACTAGATGAAGAAAAAATGAATCCAACGATATCTTGTAATGCATTGGCGGGAATTACCACTCCTCAAACCATCAAGATAGAAGGACAATTCAAGAAGAAAAAGGTAATAGTGTTGATTGATTCAGGAAGTACCCACAATTTTATTCATTGTAAGGTAGCAAAAGAATTGAATTGCTTCCTATATCCCGCACCAGAGTGTCAAGTGATGATTGCAAATGGAGGAACAATAAATTGCTCTGGAAAGTGCCATAATATCAAGCTATCCATGGGAGAATATGTATTGATTAGTCCAATGCTTTCCATTCCAATGGGAGGTGCTGGTGTTGTACTAGGAGTCCAATGGCAACAATCCTTGGGTACAATAGCTTTTAATTTTCAAGAACTTTTCATGAAATTTTCTGCCGAAGGAAAGGAAGTTGAATTAAGGGGTATTGCAGGGAAACTGGGAAAGATAATTTGCTCTAATGGTATGACAAATCTTCTAAAAAAGGAACAAAGAGGTGTAATTGCTTAATTATGTTCGCTAGATGTTTCCACATCAGAATCATCTATTTCTCCAGATCTCCAAAAAGTCTTGGACAATCATTCCAAGGTATTTGAGACTCCCAAAGGTCTCCCACCTATTCGTGATCATGATCATGCTATTCATGTGATTCCAGGAAGTGTTCCTCCAAACATCAGGCCGTACAGATATCCCTATGTCCAAAAGAGTGAAATTGAACGTATGGTTGCAGCAGAAATGCTAGAGGTTGGTATAATTCAACCAAGTCAAAATTCTTTCTCTGCTCCAGTAGTATTGGTGCACAAGAAGGATGGTCATGGCGCATGTGTCTGGATTATAGGGAGCTCAACAAGCTCACTATTAAAGATAAGTTTCCCATTCCTGTCATTGATGAATTACTGGATGAATTGCATGGATCAATTTACTTCACCAAGTTGGATCTTCGTTCAGGATATCATCAAATCAGAATGAAGGTTGAAGACATTCCAAAAACAACATTTAGAACTCATGAGGGTCATTATGAATTTTTGGTCATGCCTTTTGGCCTTACTAATGCACCTTCTACATTTCAAGGTTTGATGAATTCCATTTTCAATCCCTTCCTTAGAACATTTGTGTTAGTATTTTTTGATGATATACTAATCTACAGCAAGTCTTGGAAGGATCATGTTGAACATATTGATAGGGTGCTACAACTATTGGAGGAGAAACAATTATATGCAACAATATCCAAATGTTTCTTTGGAGTACAAGAGGTGGAATATCCGGGTCATATTGTATCTCATGAAGGAGTTAAGGTAGACCCTAACAAAATTAAAGGCATTAAGGAATGGAAAATACCACATCCATAAAGCATCTACGAGGATTTGTTGGGTTGACAGGGTATTATCACAAGTTTGTTAAGAATTATGGGAGAGTAGCGGCACCTCTAAAAACATTATTGAAGAAAGATGCATTTTCATGGACTCCAGAAGCAACAAAGGCCTTTAAACATCTTAAAGAGGCAATGTGCCAAGCACCGGTCTTAGCTACACCGGACTTCACAAAAACCTTTATTGTGGAATGTGATGCTTCAGGAAACGGAATTGGTGTTGTTTTAATGCAAGATGAATGAACCATTGCTTTTGAAAGTCATCCAATCAAGGGAAAGTTTTTACACAAAGCTATTTATGAGAAGGAATGTTGGCAATACTACATGAACTTAAGAAATGGTGACCCTACCTAATGGGAAGACACTTCAAGGTAAAAACAGTCATGATAGCCTTAAATACTTTTTAGAACAAAGATTATCCTCTAAAGAGCAACAACAGTGGGTCACAAAGATGTTGGGTTATGACTTTGAAATCATCTACAAAAAATGGAAGCAAAATGTGGTGGCAGATGCACTCTCAAGAAAGGATGAGGATTTGGAAGCATTGTTGTGCACCATTTCTATTATCCAACCAGATTGGAAAAACGAAGCAAGGGAGGAATGGAAGAATGATGAAGAAGTATGGGCACTTATTCGAATGTTACAACAATATTCCAGTACATTTGATACATTCAGCTGGCAAAATGATTCGTTATGATACAAAGATCGCTTATACCTCTATAAGAATTCGCAACTCAAACAAAATATTCTTATGGAATTGCACACTTCTGCCTTATGAGGGCACTTAGGATTTTTAAAAACTTACCACAGGGTTAAGAAGGAATTTTGTTGGGATGGCCTTAAATTGGATATTCAAAAGTTTGTGGTAGAATGTTTGGTTTGCCAACAAAATAAAGTTGAAACAATTAAGAAACCGGGTCTATTACAACCTTTATCCATTCCAAGCCAATTTTGGGAGGAGGTTTCAATGGATTTTATCTCAGGTTTACCCAAGTCTAAGGGAAAGAGTGTCATCATGGTGGTAGTTGACAGACTTACCAAGTATGCACACTTTTGTGCATTATCATATCCATTTAAAGCCAATATAGTTTCTACTGCATTTATGGAAACAATTCAAAAGCTGCATGGAAACCCAAAGATTATTGTAAGTGACAGAGATCCCATTTTCACTGGAAATTTTTGGACAGAAATATTTTCTTGTCTCGGTACTCAGTTAGCTCATAGCTCATCTTATCATCCTCAATCTGATGGGAAAATTGAGATAGTAAATTTTTTTTTGGAAAGATATCTTCGTTGCTTTGTATCTGATAAACAGACATAATGGGTCAAATGGTTGCCTCTGGATGAATGGTAGTATAATGCTTCCTTCCATACAGCAACAAAAATGACCCCATCTATGGCACTTTATGGATATCAAACACCATCCATCACATCATATTTAAGAGAAAATTTTAAGGTTCAAGTAGTGGAACATCACATCGAACATCAACAGCAAGTCCTCCAACTCTTAATGGATAACCTCATGTTGGCATAGAATACAATGAAACAATAGGCAGATCAACATCGTAGTGAAAGAAGTTTTAATGTAGGTGATTGAGTATTCCTACGACTACAACCATATAAACAAATGTCCCTCAAGCAAGCTATGAAGGATAATAAATTAACACCAAAGTATTATGGTCCGTACAAGGTGTTGCAAAATATTGGTACTATGGCATACAAATTGGAACTTCCTACAACGTCTCGAGTGCACCCAGTTTTCCATGTTTCATGTTTAAAGAAGGATATAGGTGACAAGCTCCCAGTTCAAACAATATTGCTAGAACTTGACGAGGAAGGAAAAATTATATTGGAATCAGAAGAAGTCACAAAAACAAGAACTCGATGGCTACGAAATCGATCGATTTCGGAGTATCTCAATAAGTGGAAGAACTTATCCACTGAAGATTCCACATGGGAGGATGAGAATTTTATACAGAAGCATCCAAAACTACTCAAGCATTGAGGACAACACTTTTTTTGAAGGAAAGGGGCATGTTAGGTACCTATAATACTAGTGATTACTATTGTAATTGTATCCCTTATTAATATTGTTGTGCCCTTATTATCCCCATATTTTTATTAATGTGCCCCATAGAATCCCTCTATTGTTATTTTTGTGGCTTTATATTATTATTGTTAGGTTGGCTGGGTTATATTGTGACTCCTTAGACTCCTATATATAGAAAGGAGGTTTTGTCATTTGAATCATCCAAGAATTGTCATTTGTGTAATGTAAAGGAGGTTGTCCCCTCGAAGAGGTTGAATTCTAAGGTGTTGATCTCTCTTTTCTATATTTTTGTGAGCTGTTTTCATAACACTCATTGAAAAGTTGTAGAAGATCCCAGTTCAAACAATATTGCCAGAACTTGAGAAGGAAGGAAAAATCATATTGGAACCTAGAGTAGTCACAGAAACAAGAACCTGACAACTACAAAATCGGTCAATTTCAGAGTATCTCATCAAGTGGAAGAACTTACCCACTGAAGATTCCACATGGGAGGACAAGAATTTTATACAGAAGCATCAAGAACTACTCAAGCATTGAGGACAACAGTTATTGAAGATGAGGGGGATGTTAGGTCCCTATACTACTAGTATAACCATTTATTGTTATTAGTACAACCCCCTTATTATATTGTTGTGCCCATGTAGTCCCCATATTGTTATCATTGTGCCCCATAGAAGACCACTA
>APFE030225775.1:18423-38521 GCA_000404065.3 Pinus taeda | reverse complement strand
ATTAATGAAGACCGAACGTAGTTACATTTTCCAACACTCCCAATTAACTAGGGAGGTATTCATAATGTACAAATACAATGGAAGATCTCAAACTATATGAACCATGAAGAACTGCAATGCCATGGACTAGATTCCTAACCAGGACAATCTATCCAAGTGGTCTCTCAACAATTTAGGCACCACAATGCCACAGACTAGATTCTTAACCAGGGCAATCTATCCAAGTGGTCTCTTAACAATTTAGGCACCGCAATGACATGGACTAGATTCTTAACCAGGGAAATCACTCCATGTGGGAATAAGATGGACTCAAGCTTTCGGCCCCTCTAGGTACCATCAAGCTTACTTGCTAACCATCAACCCAGAAATCCAGGTGTGTATCCAAAACAAAACTCAATAACCAACACCACATTTCCAACTTCGGGACCCAAACATCAACACAAAGTGTTGGCTAGATGTCTCCCCACGCAATGCTTCACTCACAAAGCCTTAACACTCCTTAATCTGGCAAATCAAGGACAACAAATCTCTCCCAATCAAACTGATCGGTAACCAGCATGCTATCAAAACCTTAAAGAGATTCATCTATACAAACGCAACCCTAATCAATAATATACTTTCACATGTACATAATCAAATACAAACCTCCGGGGTCGTTCTAGGTGTTGCTTCTCAACTCAGTTGGACTATCAACCGAATCTTTGACAAAAGATTCCTCAATTATATCCTTTCCTTTCCTACTTTTCATCCAACAACATATCCTCCAAAATACATTCTTCAATCAAAACCAAGCTATGCCCTCCCTCTCAACCAGGAAGCACCTCTTCATCCAGACTCCCTCTTAATCTTAGGGAGATCTATTCTATGTAGGCTTCCTTCGGGAGATCAACTTTTTCTTTTCAACATCAAAGAATCTTTCGTGGCTTCCAACCATTTTATCAGAGTTATTATCATCCTCATCATGCTTGTCACATCGAGCATCTTCATCAAGTTGAAGATTATGTACCTACACAACTTAGATAGCAAGTACAACCAAATCTATAGAAGCATGAAGTTAGCCATATCAGAATCACGAGAGAATTTCAACTTTATACATATCAGATACCCAAAATTAATTACAAACAAGAGACATATACTCTTCAACATCTTGCTAGGGATTTTGTCATAAACCCTAGACTACTTCACAACAACTTTCATTCTACCTAGGGTTTCAATATTCCTTCCAAAGGTATGACATACCTTACTTCAACATATAGCAAACCCTAGAAACAATTCAAACAAATATAGATCTACAAAGCATCTCACAACTTTTCAAAATTCATATGTTAAACTTCTCACTAGGGTTTCACACAAATCCTAGATTTCATACAAAGGAATCAATCAAAACCAATCACAGCTTAGTCACTAATATGACCAACTTCCACTAGGGTTATTTGCAAACCCTAGATTTTCCGATCAACCATCAATCCCAACCAAAAAACTTAGATTTCAGCAATCCTACACAAATCTCAAATTATCACATAATCATCATGCATCAAAGATTTCTACTTCTACTAAGGTTCAACACCAAAACCCTACAATTCCATTTTCACAATCTCAATCATCATTATATAAATAGATCTCAGATTGTTATGTTACACATACTACACAATTTAACTACTACTAGTGTTTAGCTGCAAAACCCTAGATTTCCAAATATCATCATCCTAGAAAATCAGACAAGGACTTCCATTAAATCCCAAGACGTATGACCATCAATAACTCGGCCAACACACATATCTAGGAATTCATATCATACATAAGCATATGATATGTCTGACAACATTAACATCTCCAACCTAGACCAAGCTAGCGTTTCAATCAAAAGGACATATCTATATATGCCTAGATTTCATCATCATAATACATTTCATATCATGTGTTAGTCAAACCCAACTTCACAGAAAATATCAAATGAGAGTTAGACATACAAACTTGATTAAACTAGGGGTGATCAAAAAAACACACCCATACCAAGGAAAACATGTCTAAGACATTATAAGGGTCTTACTCACACATTCCACCAAACCCTAATGAGTTAGGGTTTCAATGTAGAAACATACCAAACCCAGCATTACCAAAAGCTTCAAAGGTTCGAGCTTTTAGACCTTATCATTCAACCCTAAAAAGTTAGGTTTTCCTTATTATACCAAAATCCCAAACATGACATCATCAATAAAACTTCTAATAGCAATTCACAACATCCCCAAGTAGCTTAGGGTTTCAGACATTCACAGTAGTATACCCTTAGATTAGGGCTTTCCAGAACCTGTCTAGGGTTCTATATAATCAATTAAGAATATGAGTGAGGTGGGTAGATTTATCAAGAGATGAATCGCCCAAAACAAGAATCATTATGATTCAATATAGCTAGACATAACAATGTTAGTAATAGATTATCAAATGAATAATCCTTTCAATATAAAGAAATCAATGTATTTAGAGCATACCTTTGTTCCTCAACCTTGTCTTGAGAGATCCTCCTGAATACTCCTTGCAGATTTTTTTCTCAATCAAGACAGTAGAGGGAGAATGGTGATTAGTATTTAATATAATCAAAACTAAAATGAACAAAACTAGAAACTAAAAGGAAATAAGATACTTATCCTGAGGGATGCCTACAAACTTATAAAAACAATAAAAATGTCTTTTCCAAAATATGTTAAAAACCTATAAATTCTAAAACATATAAAACAAGATATATAAGGCTACAAGCAAAGGACTTAGTAGTGTAAGTCCCTAATGTCAGATTCTTTAGGCTTGGCTTTCTTTGAGTCTCCTTCCTCAGTAAAGTTAGCATGATCTCTATCTCACTTCTTATTCTTTGGATTGTCGGGACAGACACTCTTGTAGTGACCCCTCTTATGCCATTGATAGCAATCTATCTTGGACATGTCAACTTTCTTCCTTGGTCCCTTCAATCTCTTTCATTTATGTTGAGCAACCTAGGCATTTGAAATACCTTCAGAATTGGCAACTAAAGAGATCCTTAATTCTTCCTGACTGCAGGCAGTCCATAGTTCTTCAAAAGAGGGAACTTCCTTCCAACTATTAAGACCTATAACAAATGCACCCCAAGTAGGTGGTAATCCTAATAGGGCAATGATCACGAGTTTTTTGTCTAGAACAATTTCATCAATGGCCAAGAGATCATCCCTGATTCTAGCTATATTCACAAAGAAGGTTGCCACAGTGTCTTCTTTAGTCATCTTTGTGGTCCTAAGATCATTCTTCAAACTTGCTACTTGACCAATGTTCTTAATAGTAAATAACTTCGAAAAGGCTTCATACGTTTCCTAAGCATGATCGATTTTAGTTATGAATGGGACAAGGTTGTCCTTTATTCCTTCTACCATCAGAGTCATGGCCACTAATTCTAATTCCCTATATTTTACTTTGTCAACATCACTAGAATCCTCTATAGACTTCTTTACTTTTCCTTTGACCAAGTCTAATACCTTGTTCTTTTCAAGGATTAGGTCAATCCTCTTCTTCTAAGACTTGTAGTTAGAGGCCCCTTCAAGTTTGTTCTCTCTTGATTGTGTTAGACATCTTCCTTGAATATAGTAGATTCCTTCCCTGAGATAGTCCTTTTGAATGGTTCCTTGATTAAGTGCTTGAGACAGCCTTTTACTTTCTTCTTCACCAAAGCTCCAATACCATGTTACAAGATCATAAATGCAGAAAGATTTTCTAATACTTGATAATTACTTGTGATGATTCTTATTATTACGATTCTTTATATCTTCTATCTTTTAGTTCATCAAGAAATTACCAAAGCAACAACACATAAAACAATAGACACCAGATGTACGCACTATGCCAGGGAAAAAGCCCCCTCAAGGGGAAAACCCAGTCAAGATAATTCTTCCTTTCAATAGTATTCTTTGAGACTCTTCACCCTAGACCAAGACCAGACCTTCCCTCCACACCAAGTTAGCCTTCCGGATCTTCGAACCCTTCCAACAACTTTGACTAGGCAGCGTCTTCCGGCAACAGACGACTTTCAACAATGAAACTTAGGAGACTTCGATCTCCCAATCCAGACCACAAAACAGAGAGAAAGGCACCAAAATTTTGATTTTTCCTTTTTCCTTAGGCTTCCCCAAACTCATATTCACTTCAGCTTCCCGACAACAGTCTTCGCACCTTTTTCTCAGCTACAAGAGAACTTGTGTGAGAGGATGATGCTCCAAATGAATTCGATGAGCTTGTATTGATAGGCTCCATGTGACGTCGAATAGGGTCCTTAGGCCGACTTGATCTTCTTCTAGGCCAACAGGTGTGGAGGATACATAAATCATATTTGACTCAATACTTAACTTTTTGACATGATTCAAAAGCCCAAGAAGGGTCTCTTTAAAAGTACAATGACTCTATTGATTCAGAATAAGTCTTAGAAGTCCTCAATGAGGACTTTGACCTAAGACAAGGTGACCCAAGCATGAAACCCATGCTTTAATAAGTCACAATAATAATAATAATAATAATTCTTTTCTTTATTCTTTTGACAAGTACATTACATGATGACTCCAGTACATTAATGAAGACTGAACATAGTTGCATTTTCCAACACTTGCAAGATTGTTTGATTAGGTGCAGGAGGCAACCGTGATGATAGGTCGAAGGACATCGATATCATGCTACCACCACATCTGGGACTTGGTATAGAAGGGAGCAGTGAGGCTCCAATGCATTTCTATGGACGAGCAAGTTGCTGACATTCACACAAAGCCTCTATCCTAGGATGAAGTTTGTATACTTTACGGACAAGCTTGGCCTCTGAAGTGGTTGAGAATGCCTCCCTTGGTTAAAGGGAATGTTGATGTTGTAGCATCAAGGGGCAAAGATTCTTCCTAGGTCAAGGGTATTGACTAGGAGCCATGAAATGTGGCTAGAAAGATTGGCCCAGATAGCATCAAGGCTTAGAGTGCTCCCCCGGTCAGGGGTTACCTGACCATATCGCCAATGGTTATTTGGCTAGTGGTTTTTGTGAGTGCCTTATAGCATCGGGCAAGTCTTTTACCATTCAGTAGCATGTGACAACATGTGGGAGTGATAAATGGGCCTAGGGTTCCACCATTGGTCAGGAAGTTCCTGACATGGCTCCAAGTGACGACTTATTGAGCTGGTGACACAAGACTATTTTTTTTTTACCCCGATCACAATGATTTGACCATATTTCCATGGGTTTTGGCTACTAGGTGACTAGATCCATTTGCAAAGGGTATGTGACTAGTGGGTGACTAGATCACTCTGCATGGTGTTGATGCAGGATGATTTCCACATGTAGTGGATGGATAGTTCAACAAAGCTAACTCATTCAATATTTTCTTGGGATGGAGAAATTTTTCATCAAAATGTACATCTGAGGAAGTCAAAGAGAATACCTCCCTAGCTAAGAGGGAGTGTTGCATTTTTGGTAGATTCACTACAAGTTGACCCTAAATAAAAACGAAAAAGGAAATTTGAGATTTAGATTTTGAATTTAATTTGTGCCTTCAAAATGTAAGGTCGACTCCGATTGTTTAAGTTGGCCTAGCACTAAGAGATGCCCCTTGGGGCACCTTAGATCTCTATAAATGAGTCTCTCGACCTCCCCCATTTGACACAATTCGGATCTCACCAAAAAACCATATGTTCTCTGTTCACACGTGCGAGGGGGAGAGAGGAGAAGAAGACAAAAGTTTGACCAGTGTTGACCAAGACTATTTTTGTTCTATTTGACTACGATTTTGGGAAGTTGACCATAGCTGACTAGGGTTTTTGAGGTAGTTGCAAGCGGTTGACATTGGCAATCCACCTCTGAAATCAGCGAGCAAGGAAGATCGAGAAAAGGGTGAAAAAGGACAAGTATAAGGAGCCTCTAGTGCAGCGAAGAAGGAGAAGTCATCACCGAAGGCTAGAGGATTGTTTCTAGGGTAAAACACAGTCACACGTGCAAGAAAAAGGAGGCATCTCTGTGGTCATAACAGCAGCAACGTAATAGTCTCATACTTATCATTGTTTCAGCTTGAAACTTAGGTCTATAAGGCCTCCCACTAGAGCGAAGAAGAGACTCTCTCAATCGAAGAAGAAAGGAACCAAATACTCAAGGAAACCTCCCACACATGCAAGAATTTATGGTTGTAGGACAGTCATATAATGTTTGCAACTACACCTTGAAGAAGGAGCTCGGTTGGTTAAGAAAAAGGAAGGGATCATCACAAGTAAAGGGTCTCACTAAAGATCAAGGATAAGCGTCTCTTCAAGAGCAAGTGCAACAAGGACTATCAGCAGTTGTAAGAAGAACAAAGTGTCGAAAGGAGGACGACAAAGTGTCGGGGAATGAAGTGCGGGAAGGAGGAAGGACTTGACTCGTGCTTGGAGGATATTCTTGTCAAGGGTCTAGGGTTTGCCATTGATCAATAGAAGCTTCAACAAGAGAAATTTACGAAAGGGTTTTCCTCTCTTGGAGAGAGAGGTTTTGCGTTGGCAGAGAGCCAACATCTTGTGTTCTTGTTTTTTGTGTTTTGGTAGCAATTCGATGAAGTAAACACTCACACTAATAATAAGAGAAGAAGATCAAGCTAACAAAAATAAATTGTAAAAGTGCTTCACAAATTGTTATCAAATCTAGAAGAATCCTATTATACATAATTTCCCTTGATCTTTCAACATGGTATCAGAGATAAGGTGACAAATCAAGGAAAGGGCATCTCAAGAACACTCATAAAGAGACTCATTAAGGAAGGACATCTCAAGAGAAACTACAAGGTTGAAGCATGAAGACAAGAAATCTCAAACACATCAAGGACAAGGAGAGTCTACCATCTACTAAGCAAGAAGAAAAGCCTTGTATAAAGGCACTTACAAGAAGAGAAAATCAAAGGACCTACATCAAGCTACACCATCTTCAAAAAGGAAAAGCACTGCAAGTCAAGTCATCAAGCATATCTCATCATCAAGAAAGTCCATTTGAAGAAAGCAACTTGAAGAACATCAAGAAGAAGGCAAGCCATCAAGTCTTCAAGAAGAAAGCAAGTTCACTACATCTCAAACTCTATCAAGTAAGTATATGTCCCCCTCTGAATATACCTCAATGTCTTTTTGCAAGGAAAGCAACAAATTGGTTGGGACCATTAGCTTCCTTGCATGGAAGAAGAGGATTGATTTACTTCTCAAAGAGAATGAGCTTCTAGACCTCATCAAAGGGAATATCATTATCCCTGCTAAGGAACAAACTCAAGCCTTAGCCAAGTACAATAAGGATGAGACAAGAGCTCAAAGGATTCTAATAGAATCCATCAAAGACTCTCTCATTCCATTTGTCCAATAACATTAATACATCTAACCTAGACCAAGCTAGAGATTCAACCAAAAGGACATATCTCTATATGCCTAGATTTCATCATCATGAAACATATATCATGAGTTAGTCAAACCCAACTTCACAACATTACCAAATAAGAGTTAGACATACAAACATATTGATTATACTAGGGTTTAATTAGACAATACACACATAAAAAGTAAATCAATTCTAAGAAAATGTAAGGGTTTTGCTCACACATTCCACCAAACCCCAATGAGCTAGGGTTCCAATGCAGAAACATAGCAAACCCATCATTACCAAAACTTCAAAGATTTCGGGATTTTATACCTTATCATGCAACCTTAACAAGTTAGGATTTTCCAATCATACCAAAATCCCAAACAAGACATTATCAATAAAACTTCAACTAACATTTCACAATCACCCTAATCAGTTTAGGATTAGCATACCCTTCGGTTAGGGTTTTCCAGAACCTGTCTAGGGTTTTACATAGTCAATCAAGAATATGAGTGGGGTGGGTAGATTTATCAGGCGATGAATCACCCAAACAAGAATCACTAGGTTTCAATATAGCTAGTCATGACAGAGTTAGTATCAGATCATCAAATGAATAATCCTTTCAATTAATGTATTCAAAACATACCTTTGTTTCTAGACTAACCTTGTCTTGAGAGATTTTCCTTCTTACAGATGTTTTTCCTAACCAAGACAACAAAGGGAGAAAGGTGATTAGTATTTTAATATAATCAAAACTAAATGACTACATGAACCCAAAACTGAAAAGACATGAGATACTTATCTTTGAGAGTTGTTGGGAGCTCCCTCCAAAGCTTGAGGGAAACTTACAAACTTAAGGCGATACAAAAATGTCTTTTCCAAAGATATGTTAAAAACCTATAAAATCTAAACATATAAACAAGTTATGTAAAAGCAAATGACTTAATAGTGTAAGTCCCTAATGTCAGATTCTTCAAGCTTGACTGTCTTTGAGTCTCCTTCTTCAGCAAAGATGGCTTGATCTCTCCCTCTCTTTTTATTCCTTGGATTCTCGGGGCAGTCACTCTTGTAGTGACTTTTCTTATGACATTGATAGCATTCTATTTGAGACATGTCAACTTTCTTCCTTTGTCCCTTTGATCTCTTTTCTTTATGATGAGCAACATAAGCATTTCATACTTCTTTAGGATTGGCAACCATTGAGATCCTTAATTCTTCAATGGTGGGAGCTACCTTCCCATGGTTGAGACCTAAAGCAAAAGCACTCCAAGAGGGTGGCAATCCTAATATAGCAGTGATCACCAATTCTTTGTCTGGAATAATCTCATCAATGGCTAAAAGATCATCCCTGAGTCTAGCTATCTTTACAATGAAGGTTGCAACAATGTCTTCTTTAGTCATCTTTGTATTCCTCAGCTCATTCTTCAAACTTGCTACTTGACCAATGTTCTTAATAGAGAACAATGTCGACAAGGCTTCATATATCTCCTAAGCATGATCGATGTTAGCTATGAATGGGACAAGATTGTCTTTTATCCCTTCTACCATTAGAGTTATAGCCACCAATTCTAAATCCCTGAATTTCGCTTTGTCGGCATCACTGGTTTCTTCGGTAGGCTTCTTTACATTTCCTTTTACCAAATCTAGCACCTTGTTCTTCTCGAGGATTAGGTCAATCCTATTCTTCCAGGATCTGAAGTTAGATGCTCCTTCAAGCTTGTTCTCACCCTTGATAGATTTAGACAACCTCCTTGACTATGATAGGTTCCTTCCCTGAGATAGTGCCTATGAATGGATCTGCCTTTTTCTTCCTTCTTCACCAAAGCTCTGAAACCATGTTGGAAAATCAGAAAGGCAGTAAAGATTTTCTCGATCTTGATAATTACTTCTGATGTTTCTTATTATTAAAATTCTTTATATCTTCTTTCTTTAGTTCATCAAGTAATTACCAAAAGTAGCAACACATAAAACAATGAACATAAGATGTAGGCACATGCCAAGGCAAAACCCCCCTCGAGGGGAAAACCCAGTCAAAGTAATTCTTCCTTTCAATAGTATTCTTTTAGACCTTGACCAGACTTTCCCTCCACACTAAGTCAGCCTCCAAAAGATTGAAATCTTCCTAGCAACTTCGACTATGCAGCAACTTGCAGTAGCCAGTAGCTTCCCGCAACAGTGTAACTTGGAAGACTTCATTCTCTCAATCCAGAGCAGGAAACAAAATAAGATCACAACCAAAATTTCAATTTTTCTCGTCTCCTTACACTCCCCCAAACTCGCATTCACTTCAGTTTCCCGGCAACGGACTTTCCCAGCTATCCACTTCGCACTTCTGCCTAACAACAAGATTTTCGTACTTCTGCCCAGTAGATGGGAAGATGAGAAGTGATGCTCTAAATGAATTCATGGTGTTAATTTTAGATAACAATGGTATGTTCTATGCTTTAGAGCAATTTACTTCAACTTTTCTTATTAGCCCAATATCAATTTTCACATTAGCAATCACATTAACATTGACAATAAATGCAAATAGAACATAAACAATAAGCAGAAGACAAGCCAAGACAAGAGGGCGGATGCCATGGAAAAACCCCAATGTGGGGGAAACCCTTTGATCAAATCTTCTTATTATTCTTCAAAAGTTCAGCAGAGAGAGAGAGTACAATATACAAAATTCACTTGCCCAAACACTGTCAAAACAGTCCAGTCAAACTGCAGTCACTAAGATGCCCTAACCAAAAAGATAACACTAGTCAAACTAGTAGAGAGTCTCCTCCAAATCAGCTCGGTCAAACCCAATCAACTCAGCTCCAAAAACTGTCCAAATCAGCCCAAAACAGTCATGAAGAAATCAGTCATCTTGGTCAATGCACCGTCAAACCTACGGTCAAAGGACCTGCAATCACTGTTGGTCAACCTGCCCAAAAATCCTCGAAATTTGTGCCAAAGAACGTTGCTTGCCCAAACATAAATTCTCCCAAGAAAAACGCAATCAAGCAAGGTCAAATATTGTCTGGTCAACGCTGATCAAACTTGTTGCAACTTGGTCAACGCAGGAAAACTAGAAAACACAGTCAACCCTTCGCACATGTGGAGGAGAAGAAGGTTGCCTGAAATTCGTATGACCCAATCAGATGAGGAGAGAGAGATATGTGTGTGATGATGAATGTCCAATGAGGTAGATGCACCTTCTATTTATATGCAACGTTGAGGGTGAAGAGACATGACTTTTGGGCTTCTTGAGCCTACATTAGATTGTTGGTCGACCTTGACAATTTGCCCGTAGAAGTAATAAATTCATAATTCCATTTATACATGTTAGAATGAGATGATCTTTAGATCAATCCTACACCTCTCGGAAAGAGGAATCCAACAAAAATATCATCTCCATCATATTGTTGAAGTTTCTAAGTCTACCAATTAGAAACCCTCCATGCACTTTACTGATTTATTCCTACCTACTTGTTGTGTTACCTAACAAGTTATTTACAATGTAAATACTGAAAACAAACATTAGTGCATGCTAAACATATTACAGATCATCCACTGAAGGAAACAGAAACAAGCATACAAAATGACACCACTATTTTTGGACCAATGTCCCTGGAAAAACCCAATGCGGGAAAACCGGTGCAGCTATCTAAGGGTTTGTTTATTAAGAAATTTCAGAGTACAATCTGGGTGCCAAATCTGCCTTACCCAATAGAGAATTTCCTTGGCAATAGTACCTCTCAATCTGAGACAAATGTCTCGGCTGAAACCTCGGATAAACCTTCCAACAACTCCAATCTGCCCCAGAAACCCCAACGTCTGCCTTTCTGGACTACGTCAGCCTCTCTCTACCCAGCGCTGGCCCTGTGTTAGCCTTCTGGCCCTTTGCGTCAGCAACACTGGCCTCTCAAAAGCATTGTGCAACTCCTATTTGCCTCCGTGTGGCCCTACGCGAGCCCTAGTTGCTACTGCGTCACTCTCTCTGGCTCCTGCGCTGATCTCCCGGCACTATCTCTGCCTCTCTGTCTCTCTGTACTCAATGCCCCTAAGCTGCAACTCCGATCACTAATTCTATCTCTATTGGCAAATCCCGCTCTAGAGAATAGAATGACTAATCATCTGGTGTATTCTCCAAGTGACCCTCAAGCCTCCTCTTATAATTTTCTTGTTGACATATCAACGACCAAGATTAAGTTCCTAATCAACGGCTAAGATTAGATCTGGCTTGATCAATGTCTTTTGGACCATTCTAACACGGTTTTATATTAATCCACATTAATATTTTAATTTCCCTAAGTTTAGACTTAGGGACTCCATTAAAAATATTAATTATTTTAATATCTCTTAAATTGTTTAGAATCTGCCCAAACCCTTTCTGGGTATTGGAGATCTCATGTGCTCCAACCTCTCCAAATTTCATGGCTAGAGCACATCTGATGCTACCCCAAATCAATACTCCCTCCTAGCGAGGACTGTGCTCTAGGAATACTCTTCACTGAGTATCACCTTGATCATCCAACATCGGTCCCTATGTTGATGCTAGGCCTACTACCCACCATCCTCTGCACTGCTACCCATGGTTCTTCCACTGCCACTGCTACGTCTGTACGACAACTCCCTCTGCATCCGTGTTGTTGCCCATGGCTCTTCCACTGCCACTGCTGCATATGCATTGCATCTCCTCTCTTCATTCTGCATCATGATGCCCACTAGTGCACTACAACTCAGTTACTGAGAAGTAAGTAACTGATCTCCCAACTTTGACCTCTCTGTTGGGCTAGAGACACTCGCTGATGCTGAAGCTCCCTCTGTCGCTGACAAGTGCTCCCTCTCTGACCTCTGCGCTGCTGCAAAAACTCCCTGCATTTTGCACTATTGCACACTTCTCTGTGCCATCTTGCACTGGTGCAACACTCTCGTGCCTCTCGCACTGCTGCAACCTGCTAGCCTCGCATTGTCCTAGGAATCTTGCACTGTAGCTCTCTCTGCTACTCCATCCTCATCCATCTCTACCCACCTTAGCCAATCCTGCTACTCCTCTTCGGGGCTCTCGTAGCAAAGTCTAATCCAAGAGGTTGGGTACCTCGAGGATCCTACCCCTCATCGCCTGTAGTCCACCTGACTACAACTCAATGTCTCCCCACTTTCACTCAAGTGGTGCATGTGCACTCATGGCACAATCATCGTTTATCTCCACTTCCTTCTCTACCCTTGCTGGCGCTGCCTTAGTCTCGGACGACTCTCCCTTACTCTTTTTCCTTGGACACTGGGTCGCATAATGACCCAGCTCCCCATAGTGGAAGCACTTGATCTTGGAGAGATCCTTCTTCTTCCGCTTTTCTTACTTTCCCTCAAAGATGCTAAGGCAACATCTTCGTCCTCTTCCTTTTTTACTTTGATCCCCTTACTGTTGCTTCTCGCCTTTAACTGTCATCTGATCTCTTCTTGGCGAAGAGCCGCCCACATCTCACCTCAAGGTGGAAGTGTCCCTCTGCCCAATATACTCTAGACAAATACCTCCCAGTCTTCTAAGACTGCATTTAGGGTTGTCCTCACTGTCAATCCCTGATTCGGCGTGGCTTCTATGGCAGTCAACTGATCTCGGATCTCATTCAGTCCTCCGAGGAAGGTGTCAATCAGTTCCCTCTTCTTCATCTAATATGACCTCAACTGATTTTCTAGTAGCATTCTTCTCTGCACAGAAGTATGCTGGTACAATTTCTTTAGGGCCTCCTGTTATCACTCCAAGAAACTCTCCTAGGTTGTAGATTGGAGATGCCTGGTAACATATAGTCTTCAATATTGTTCTCTGAACTATTAGAATAAATGATGGTTTGGATCAAGTTAGATAACCATTTCAGCTCTATTCTCACTCAGGACATGTATGAACACTCTCACCAATACAAGGCTTTAGACCACTAATGCTCAATATTTTACAGATTCAATGAATAGATGGAGAATACTGACTGTACCAACAGATTGCATACATAAACATAAACGAATGGCTACTTACAGGCAACAAAGAAGCTTGCAAATCTAATTTATCAAAGCAGAGATAAGATGTCAGTTATCTGGCTTTAGACACAAAAGAAAACATGAACAAACTGTTCATGTGCAAGCATAGAACAACAAAGAGAATGGAAATTGAACATATAATGGCAAAAGAAGCTTATATTGCTAGAATGAAGATAAGAATCTTGAATGAAAAGAGGAGGAATAATCTCCAAGAGTTGAACCCTTATTACATCTTTGTTTCAGCTATTTATAGCCTATTTACAATGCTCCTGAGCTCTCTAGAAGGCTCGGAGTCTTAATCTGCATGAAATGCATCGTTAATTGATTTGATGCCCTCTAGGCAAGCATGGGATCGGATTTTTTTGCTTCTGACAGCAGAGTAATCGATTTCAGATATTTTTGATGGTTTGCTACACTATCTGGGAATTTTTTTGTGCCAAAGATGCTCCATAACATTTGTTGGTGTGGTTGTTGCACTGTCTATGTTGTTGATGCTCCCTGATCTTGTTTCATTCGGATTGCAGTGTTTTGTGGCCCTTCCAATGATTTAACAAGGCGTGTTTCTGTTATAGCAGAACAACGTTGCCCCTATGGTGGACCTCTGTTGAAATCAATGTGTATTTCTGTTTTAAACAGAAACACAGTCATCACTGCTAAATCCCGCCTTCTCTATCCTTTCAGACTTCAAAGGTCTTAAACATGGCATATATATTTATCGGGTCCTCCCTTTGGGTCGCTGTCACCTATCGCAGACGACTTGGTCCCTTTGTTCCCTTCGTATTTTGCAATATGGCAAAAACATTAAAAAACATGAAAAATCGGCCTTTACGGACCTAAAAATATATATATTTCACCTTCGAAACCCATTGGGTCCGCCCTTGTCGCTATCGCAAGTCATATTTGGCTTGTTCCTTGTGTATTTCGTTAAACACAAAAATACACGAAATTCATTGAAAAATGGCTTTCCCTAGACTTAAAATATTATATAATATCATTCCAGAACCCTTTTGGGTCCGGGCTTTATCGCTATCAGCACTGTCATGTGTTCCTTTGTATTTCGTTTAAACAACGAAATACATTAAAATACATTAAAAGTTGGGCTTTCCGCGGACTTGAAATATGACACAATATTGTTTATAACCTTGTCGAGTCAGGTTATCGGGTCGCTGTCACATATATGTAAAGACCCCACCCCTTTGTCAGCGCCAATGCGATATTGCGATGCGATCTGATCGCAATCGCATATCGCTCCTGCCCCAGGCCGTTTGTAAGCGCTCCATACTATTTCTGATAGCGATCGCCGAATGCAATCACCGTTTCCCTTGGGCCCGCGCCAATTTCCGTCGATTGCCTGTGCCGATGCGACCTGCCGATCAGATCTAGACCATTGATCGGCCAGATTTGATGGCCACTGTGCTTTGACTGTTTTAAGCCTGCGCTTTTGGTTTTTCACGATTTTCAAGCGTTTTTTGCTTCCCACTAGTGCATTTCTGCCTTTCCAAGGGCTCTCCTCTTGCATTGTTTTTGACCTTAGGGTGATTTTGAGCAGATGCTGAAGATTTCAAGAGCATTTAAATCATCCCTTGGGATGATTTTAAGAAAATTTGGAAATTTTTAAGAGCATATACGGATCCAATTTTGGGCCTTTTCCTAGCGAGGCTAACACTATGGATCTAATTTTGGGCCTTTTGCTAGCGAGGCTAACACCTCCCACATCTCATTTGTCGTTTCCTTCTCAGCAATGTGTGGTACTACATGGTCCTTGACCCCGTCAACGATGATGCTCTTGGCCCTCGCCATTGCCTCCTCGTACTTGTCGTTCTCAGTTGGGTCGACTAGGATAGCTATTGTCTTCAAGGCGAAGTGCTTGACATGATTTTTGTCAAGTAAGATTCTGGCCTTCCAGACTGCAAAGTTTGACGCTCTGTCCAGCCTGTCTTGGTCTTTTACTCCGTGTAGTGCCATGATGATCTTCTACTTCCCTCCTGGAAGTTCTCAATGTGACTCCCTCAATGTCTCGATTTCCCTCCTGGAAATCCTTCTGTCGATGTGGATATGCCCCCTACTCTAAGCGTCTGTGCAACCACAGCATTGATCCAAATTTCTCGGCTAGAAGCCCTCGGTAGCAACTCCCTCCTCTTGGCCTTGCCCTGTCAGTTACTGTTCTGACTATAGTACCTCACCAACTCCACTCTGCAACTTTCCCACGGCCTCCTAAACCCCAACAACCTGAAGGTGAGAGCTCCTAGGCTCTGCGCAATCCCGACACCAACAACCCAACCTCCTCAGCCAACTGCGTCAACCCTCCTAGCTTCTGCGTGAGTCTCCCTTTGCCTCCCTTAGCCTCTGCACTGCCTCTTCCTAGCTCACCCTTGATGACGCAGGCACTACATCACCCTTCCCTTGTTGCTGCTCTACTAGAAGCAGCGTTTGTCACACGGGACAGTTGTTTTCTACTACTATTGCTCCGCTCGGTTGATGTCCTCAGTTCTCTTGTGATCTGCAACCATGCTTTGAAACCATGTTGAAGTTTCTAAGTCTACTAGTTAGAAACCCTCCATGCACTTCACTGATTTATTCCTACTTACTTGTTCCGTTACTTAACAAATTATTTACAATGTAAATACTGAAAATAAACACTAGTGCATGCTCAACATATTACAGATCATCAACTGAAGGAAACAGAAACAAGAACACAAAATGACACCGTTATTTTTGGACCAATGTCCTCGGAAAAACCCAATGTGGGAAACCGGTGCAGCTATCTGAGGGTTTTCTTATTAAGCAATTTTAGAGTACAATCTAGGTGCAAATCCGGCTTACCCAACAGAGAATTTCCTTGGCAGTAGTACCTCTCAGTCTGAGACAAATGTCCCGACTAAAACCCCAAATAAACCTTCCAGCAGCACCAATCTGCCCCAGAAACCCCAGCATTTGCCTTTCTGGACTATGTCAGCCTCTCTCTGCCCAGCGCTGGCCCTACGTCTCCCTGAATGGGCTTGCATTAGCCTTAGGAGGCCCTGCATCAACCTTCTAGCCCTATGTGTCAACAACGTTGGCCTCTCTGAAGCACTGCGTAGCTCATGGCTACCTCTGTGTGGCCCTACGTGAGCCCTAGCTGTTATTGCTTCACTCTCTCTAGCTCCTGCGTTGATCTCCCGACACTATCTCTGCCTCTTTGTCTCTTTGTACTCAATGCCCCTCAGCTGCAACTCTGATCACTGATTCTATCTCTTAGCAAACCCCGCTCTAGAGAATAGAATGAGTGATCATCTAGTGTATTCTCCTAGTGACCCTCAAGCCTCCTCTTATACTTTTCTCGTTGACATATCAACGACTAAGATTAAGTCCCTAATCGACGACTAAGATTAGATCTGGCTTGATCCATGTCTTTCGGACCATTCTAACACAATTTTATATCAATCCACATTAATATTTAAATTTCCCTAAGTTTAGACTTAGGGACTCCATTAAAAATATTAATTATTTTAATATCTCCTAAACTGTTTAGAATCTGCCCAAACCCTTTCTGGGTAGTGGAGATCTCATGTGCCCCAACCTCTCCACCAAATTTCGTGGCTAGAGCACATTGATGCTACCGCAAATCAACACATGAGTTGTCCAAGGTGGACTTTGGCCCTAGTTGCCAAATTTCACATGTAGTCATTCCTTTTAAAGGCTTCTTACGGGGTAGAATGGGTCCTTAGGTTGACTTGATCTTCTCTTAGGCTGGCATGCTGTGAAAATTCCATAATTCATATTTTACTCAATACTAAACTTTTTACATGATTCAAAAGCCCAAGAAGGGTCTCTTTAAATATACAATAATTCTATAGACTCAGAATAAATCCTAGAAGTCCTCAATGGGGACTTTGACCTAAAACATGGTGACCCAAGCATGAAACCCATCCTTTCATAAGTCACAATAACAATAATAATAATTCTTTTTGTTATTCTTTTGACAACTACATTACATAATGACTCAAGTACATTATTGAAGACCGACCATAGTTACTTTTTCCAACACTTAGAAAGCCCAACAACATGTATTGTTGATCATTCGACCTCTTGAGAGGCTTATTATTTTGCTTATGAGCTAGTTTGGTGGGCTTGTGACCAAAAGTTAGTTATTTTGCACATTTTATTTTAGAGGCTAATGTAGACCAAAGTAGCTAAATCAAACTTATTAGAAGTGTATAAATAGAAGTGATGAAGATTCATTTTAGCATCATCACTTGGATTTGGAACAGTATCTCTTTAGAGATTTTCGTTATCCTTCTTGGAGGATGAAGTTTTGGAGCATGGAATGAATTTTGATGTTTGGATAATTTTCATGTCTTGGAGCTTCTTGATGGCAAGTTTTTTGGATGGTTGGATATATTCTTATACATGTAAGTACATTTTAATGCTATTCTTTCTTTCCAATTTTTTCACATACATTGTTGCTGGTATTTCGCTATACTAGGGCATATTTGTTGCATCTCTTATGTGAAGTTGTCGAAATTTTGTTTCTATATAGTGAATGCTTCATGTATGAGCCATGTATAATGAATGAATGTTCTTATGGATGTTTCATTACTGAAATTCATCTTGACACGCCATTTACCTTGCAAAACAAAGTATAAAGTCTTTGAAGTTGCTTTTTTTGTTGCCCTAATGCCAAGCGAAGTTGTCTTTGATGCCTCCTTAGCCTAGAAAATTCAAAGGTCCACAGTCATAATTCTACCTAACTACAATCTCCCCAAATGATTAGGCATTCGTAGACCCAAAGGTGATCACCTTAAACCTATTTTCATTCTCCCCTTTCCTCTTCTCTAGGTCTAGTCCTCTAGGTCACCTAGGGAATCAATTATCTCACGATCTAGCCATCCAAATACTTCAATTTTTGGTCCACAACTGCGTTGGTGTGTCCTTTAAGAAGCCACCCAAATTTCATGAGATTCCGACAGTGGGATCTTGAGATATCACAAGCCTTAGCTCGAAGACCAATTCTTGCCCTTGGTTTCCCTTAGACTATTAACCTCATTGGGATCCTTGCATTGCCTTTCATTGAAAATTCATTCCTTGATCCATTTCCCCTCCCTAATTAGTTCAAGCATATCATTTTCTAAATCCTATCCCCTTGGCCGAACCTCAGGTCCACTTGGTCCTGTGCGGTCCCTGCACTATCAAGGTTGATTCTTCAAAGATCACCAGGAATCCAAGCTTTCACAATAATGCCAAGGCCTAGGAACCTCGATTATAAGATACATACCTTAAACCTAAACCTTGAAATTCCCCTTAAGCCCTTTCTTGAGAGCTTTAAACCTTGCCTCCAAAGCAAGAAAACCACATATTTGAGCCTCTCTTTTGAATAGGATTCTACGATCACCCCTCACCCTATCATTGGTCTATCCATTTAGTGATCCTGATCATAATGGGTCTCCTCCCATTGGTGAAAGTTCTTAAAGAGCAGTGAACCTTAGCTGAGGTGACAGTGGGCTATTGCTCCACTTGTTGCCCTTAGCCTAGTAATTGCCCTTCAAGGATCCCCCTTTAGACCCCTGCTAGTTTGAGTGGTAACAAGCTAAACCTTAGAGAGACACCTATTCAGATTGGCAAACAAGTATAAATACCCCATTGGGGTGATCTCCAAAGGCAGTTCAATGGTTCTGAGATTTCGGATGGGTTTGAGGTTCTCTTGGTCTACTCTCTATCGCAGGGTTGCACTCGCATGAGGACCTCTCTCGCATTGGCTACAAGATTATGCTCCCATGTCTAATCTCGCTCCCCTTGTTCAGAATTATACTTTTGCTCTTGCTCAGGATTATGTTCTTGCTTTTGTTCACGATCATACACTCGTTATAGGACTATTCTATGTTCTTTCTTCAGGGCTCTCGTTTCACAACTCTCACATGCCTAAGGCTACCGGATTGATGTTTCATGGTCTAATCTCTCTATACATTCAACCTCGTATCTTTGCATGATCTCATGGTAATGGCATATGGTTTCACTATAATAACACATGGACTTGCACCTTTGTATGGTCTCTGGTTTCACTGTAATGGCAATGTAGTTACATTTAAGGTCTTGCATTAGTATATGGCCCGCACATAGTTGCGGGGGAGCGCCCCCCCCCGCCATCGAACCCGCTCCCGAAGCGCGCTCCAGGCGGGAGCGGCTCCGGAGCGGCTTGGGAGCGCGCTCCCTAAATCGCTCCCGGACGGGAGCGATTTTCGGGAGCGCGTTCCCTACCTGAAAATATTCGCTCCCTGCCGATTTTGGGAGCGGCTTAGGGAGCGGCCGCTCCGTCGCTCCCGGAGCAATTTTTAAAGCCTGGGAGCGATCGGGATCGGGGAGCGATCGCTCCCGATCACACCCGGGCTTTAAAAAATCGCTCCGGGAGCGATTTTGAGCTGGCCGGGAGCGGGTCGGCGGAAAAAAATTCCGCGGACCCGAAAAAAATCAAAATTTTTTAAATTTTTTTTTTGTTTTAAAAGGCCCATTGGGCCTAAAAACATTTCATTGTGAATGTTTGAAGAATTGGAAGAGCTCGAAGAGCAAGAGTTTGGAGCAAGGAAGAGCGAGGAGCGAGGAGGAAGGCGCGAGAAGCAAGCCTGCAGAGGTAAGTAAGTTAACAATTTAGCTAATCTAGCTAGTTTAATTTAGTTAGGTAGTAATTTGGGGAATTTAATTTAGTTTATTGAGTATTAAAATGATGAATTGCAATTAAATTAATAAATTAAGTTAATTAATGCCAAT
>APFE030225775.1:0-15143 GCA_000404065.3 Pinus taeda | reverse complement strand
ATTCATCATTCTACATGTTTTTGTTGACATATATGTATCAAAAATTAAAATATATATATATATATTTTTAAAAATCGCTCCCAAACCGAGAGCTTCTGAAAATGGTCGCTCCCGCTCCCGCTCCCAAGTAACATTGGGCCCGCATGGCCCGACAGTATATGGCCTGAATGGCCTGACAATATATAGCCCACATGGCCCAATAGTATATGGCCTGGATGGCTTGGAAGTATATGGCCCGCATGGCTCAGCAGTGTATGGCCCACATGGCCCTGCAATATATGATCTACATGGCCCGATGATGTATGGCCCACATGGCCTAGTAGTATATGGCCCACATGGCCCAGTGGTGTGGCCTGATAGTATGGTTTGCATGGCTCGGTGGTATCGTTCGCATGTCCTGGTGGTATGGTTCGTATGGCTCGCATGGCCTGCAGTAATATGGCTCGTGTTAACTCGCTTTCAATTCCTCAATGGCTCACTATCATTGATGGCTTGTCTCTATATGATATGGCTCTCCTGTTAGTTTTTGGTAACATCAGAAGTGCTCTAGCCTTGAAAATTGGTGGAAATGCTAAGGCACATGAGTTCTAAAGAATCCAGAAACTGTTTGGTGAAATTCCACCCGAATTGTATTTTATTAAAATAATTAATATATTTAATGGAGTTCCTAAGTCTAAACTTAGGGAAATTAAAATACTAATGGGTATTAATCAAAATATGGGTGAGAATGATCTAGAAGGCAGATCAAGTCATGTTTTAATCTTAGTCGTTGATTAGAAACATAATCTCAGTCGTTGAAGACTCAACAAGAAAAGTATAAAATGGAGGCTTGGGGTTCATTTGGAAATATAGAGTGAGAGAGAGAGAGAGAGAGAGAAAGAGTTGATCTGGAATTCGATTTATGGGGCTAGGAAGCTGAGAAATTCAAACTAAGTGATCATTCAATAGCAGAGGGGCACTGAGAATCTAGGAGGACTTGCCGGAGAACACTGGCAGAGAGGCAGAGAGAGCTTGCAGAGAGGCAGCGCAGTAGCCGAGAAAGCTGACGTTGGGCCAATTTGGGCCCACATAGTCCTAACAGAGAGCCAGAAGGGCCAGCGCAGAGAAGAAAAACTACCTATTACGTAGAACCCGGAACTGTCGAGAACAACCGGAACTGCCGAAATAGCCGAGAGCGCTGACACAGAGGACAGAGAAGGTGACGCAGGGCTGACGTAGAGCCAACGCAGAAATAGTCGAGGCTAGCCAGTCTCGTGCCAGATCAACCAGAATTCTACCAGGGAAAGTGAGGTAAAACTCACTCAGATTTTCCACTTGCATTTTCTCTATAAAGGATTGCTAGATGAGCATCCTTCATTTGTATTCAGATATTTTTCCTGCATAATAATAAACCCTCAGAATTGCTGGACCAGTTTTCCCAAATTTGGTTTTTCCGAGGACTATTGTGTCCAAAAATAAGTGTGTCCTATGTATCTTGTTCTTTACTCTGTTTTCTGTTTCATGAGATCAAATATTTAATTAGTGTAGGCTACAGAAGTAATTTTCTTTAGTATTCAAAAGAATAACTTGATGAAAGTAATTTAAAAATCAAGTAGGTGAAGTAGATTTAGATTTGCTGCAGTAGGGGTTCCTTCAGTGTAGGAATTTTCACATGGTATCAGAGCATTGATTTTGAAATAGGAAGAGAAGATCCAGTGCTGAGCAGTGAGGCCAAAAGTTGCACTTAGCAGCAACTCGAATCCCCTTGAAGGGATTGCCCAGTCCTTATCAGGAAGCAGATCCGACGAAATCTCTCTCTGAGTGAGACGACAAAGAGGTAAAATTTCCAGCTCGTGAGTTTGCAGAGGCAGAGGGATTGACATAGAGCCTTAGCGCAGTGCTTGAAGGGCACAGTTTCTGTCAGGGCAGAAATCCTCTAGAAAAGAACAAAGACACATAGAAGGGGAATTTTCTCCTCAAAGAACTTTCTGCCATAAAGTTCGAATTTCTCACTTGTTGAGAAATTGAGCAGTTCCAAGCAGTGACTAGAGGAGTCATTTCGACAGTTGGGTGAGATGGCATTGCATGGGCTCAAAGATAATGAAAGGTTGGAAGGAGCTTCCAACTATGTCATATGGAAAACTAGAATCTTAGTTGTTCTAGAGGAATATGATCTCGAGGCCTACGTCAATAGTGTTGTAGTTGTTCCTGTTGACAAAGATCAAAAGAAGAAGTACAAGGCCAAGCAGGGGAAGGCAAAGACACTCATTCTCGATGGAGTTCGAGATCATGTGGTCTCACATTTGCAGGGCAAGGATAGACCCCAAGAGATGTGGGAAGCCTTGTCTTCTTTGTATGAAGGCTCTTCCGAATAGCGGAAGATGTATTTAGAGCAGAAGTTGCAGCGGACTTTGATGCAGAAATCAGTAAAGTGCATGGAGGGTTTCTAACTGGTAGACTTAGAAACTTCAACAGTAGTGGGAGTGGCACAAAGACGAAGGAGGAGGAGGAGAATGCAACTCTAGGATCGAAGGGATAGTATGAAAGAAGGACATTTCGAAGGTGAAATGTTTCAATTGTGGCGAGATGGGCCACTATGCATTCCAGTGTCCTTTGAAGCAAAATGATAAGGACGAGAAGCATGATCCAAAGGTTGCAGCCACAAAGATTGATGAGGATGAGTTTGCCATCAGTGCCCACACATCTCCATGAGGGACATGGGGCGATATTGAGTAGTAGTCGGGAGGACTACGTGTGGGAAGGTTCCTTGAGGAGTCCACCTCTTAGATCAATTCCTTGCTATGAGAGCCCAAGGTTCAACAGTAGCAAGATGGAATTAGTGTCAAATGATGTAGTGGATTGTTTGGAGGACAGATGCAGTTGCTTGGGATGAGAGATTGATCAGCGCAAAGCAAGGTTGGCAGCAATGCAACACAGTGTAGGATTCAGCAGCAGCGCAGAAGATTCAGAGTGTCAGAATCAGCAGCAGTGCAAAAAGGAGGTGCTTCAGAAACAGAGTAGAATGCAGGTAGACATTGTTGCTAGAGCACTTTCCTCGCTAAGAGGGAGTGTTAGTTTTGGTAGCATCGGAAGTGCTCTAGCCTTGAAAATTGGTGGAGAGGCTAAGGCACATGAGTTCAAAAGAACCCAGAAACCATTTGGTGGAATCCCACCTGAATTGTATTTCATTAGAATAATTAATATTTTTAATGGAGTTCCTAAGTCTAAACTTAGGAAAATTAAAATATTAATGGGTATTAATCAAAATATGGGTGAGAATGATCCAGAAGGCAAATCAAGTCATGTTTTAATCTTAGTCATTGATTGGAGACTTAATCTCAACTGTTGAGACTCAACAGGAAAAGAATAAAATGGAGGCTTGGGGTTCATTTGGAAATACAGAGAGAGAGAGAGAGAGAGAACTGTTTGGAGTTTGATTTCTGGGGCTAGGAAGCTGAGAAATTCGAACTAAGTGATCATTCAACAACAAAGGGGCAGTGAGAATCTGAGAGAAGGACTTTCCGGAGAATACTGACAAAGAAGCAGAGAGAGCTTGTAGAGAGGCAGCACCAATAGATGGGAGAGATGATGTTGGGCCAGTCTGGGCCCATGCAATGCTAACGCAGAGCCAGAAGGGCCAACACAAAGCAGAAAATTTGCCTGTTACGGAGAAGACGGAACTATCGAGAACAGCTGGAACTGTCGGAACAGCCATGAGAGCTGACACAGAGGGAAGAGAAGGTGACGCAGCGCTGACGCAGAGCCAATGCAGAAATAGACGGGGTTAACCAATCTTGTGCCAGATCAACCAGAATTCTGTCGGGTGAAGTGAGAAACTCACTCATATTTACTGCCAGTATTTTCTCTATAAAGGATTGCTAGATAAGCATCCTTGATTTGTATTCAAATATTTCTCCTACATAATAATAAACCCTCAAAACTACTGCACCGATTTTCCCGCATTGGGTTTTTTTGAGGACTATTGTGTCCAAAAATTAGTATGTCCTATGTATCTTGTTCTTTACTCTATTTTCTGTTTCATGAGATCAAATATTTAATTAGTGTAGGCTGCATAAGTAATTTGCTTTAGTATTCAAAAAAATAACTTGATGAAAGTAATTTAAAAATCAAGTAGGTGAAGTAGATTTAGATTTGTTGCAGTTGGGGTTCCTTCAGTGTAGGAATTTTCACATCTCCTTCATTCAGGTTTGCATTCTTCAAGTTAAGGTTGACAGTGACAGTATATGAATAAGGTTATATGTCAGCTTATGCCATAGTGATATGGCAGAAGCCTTCTTGGACTCATTTGATTATTGGAAGTCAATTCACAATCGAAGTTGTGAACTGACTTGGAGTGGTCACAGGAGGCCTGGTGTAATGATATATCTCACTATGGATGTACTTTGTATCTCAACTGAAAAATTGATTAATGTCTAATAGAAGAAGAAGAATTGAATTCTAGGTTTTCCCCTTTGTGGGGGTTTTCCCCTAGTCTTTGACGAAATCCTGGTGTCTCTATTTGTGCATGTCTTTCTTCTGTCGTTCCTTTATGTTTCATTGCATTCTCAAGTTATTGTTCTTTCTACATAATTGCTAATGATGTTACGATGTTGTGGGGTGAATAAAAGATGTAATGCAATTATCTAAAGCGAATAACAATATAGCCCTAAGAAAATTCAACAGAAAAACAGATTGTACTTTTGATGAATTGAATAATTTCTCCTAAGAAAAGATTGCTGGGTTTTTTTCCCTCTTTAGGGTTTTCCCAAGGTAATAATTTGTGTCTCTTGTGTTTGGCTATCTCTTCATGATCCTACTGTCATTATAATTTTACTATTGAGATTTTCTATGCATAATTGCTTATTGATGAATGTGACACAAGAAGGATTAATTAAGAAATCATTGGACAATAATTATTAGACTAGAAGATCATGAAAAATCAACAAGATACATATCAAGATCTTATAATGGAAGAAAACCAAGCAAAATTGTAAAAGAAGTTTATGTTGGAATTTCTAAGTCTGACATATTAGAAACCTTTCATGCACTTTACTGATTTATTCCTACCTACTTGTTTTGTTAATTAACAAGTTATTTACCATGTAAATACTGGAAATAAATACAAGTACATGCTCAACACATTACAGATCAACAATTGAAGGAAATAGAAACAAGCACACAAGTGACACCATTGTTTTTGGATTAATGTCCCCAAAAAAACCCAATTCGAGAAAACCTATGTAGCTATCTAAGGGTATGATTTATTAAGCAGTTTCAGAATACAATCTGGGTGCCAAATCCGGCTCACCCAACAGAGAAAAATCTTGACAGTGGTACATCTCTACTCAGAAGCAGATATTCCCACTGAAACCCCGGATAAATACTCCGGCAACTCCAATCTGGCCCACGAAACCCCAGTGTTAGCCTCTCTTTGGCTCAGCATTAGCCCAACGTTACTCTGGCTTGGCCTGCGTCAGCCTCTGGAGGCACTGCGTCAGCCCTCTGGCCCTCTACGTCACCCACGGTGACCCTTTGAGTCACTGCACAACTCCTGGCTGCCTCTACGTGAGCCCTGGTTGCCTCTGCATCCCTCTCTGACTATTGTGTTGATCCTCCCGGTGCTATCTCTGCCTCTCTACTTCTATATTCACTGCCCCTCAATTGCAACTCTGATCACTCTCTCAACTTTCTCAGCAAACCCAGCCCCAGAAAGTCAAAATCTTGATCTCTTGGTGTGTTCTCCAAGTGACCCTCAAGCCTCCTCTTATACTTGTCTCGTTGACAAATCAACGGCCAAGATTAAGTCCCTAATCAACGGCTAAGATTAGATCTGGCTTGATCCATGACCTTTGGACCATTCTAAGTCAGTTTTATATTAATTCACATTAATATTTTATTTTCCCATTAAAAATATTAATTATTTTAATATCTCCCAAACTATTTAGGATCTGTCCAAAATTAGAGCACATCCGATGCTACCCCAAATCAACACTCCCTTTTAGCGAGGACTGTGCTCTAGCAATACTCCTCACTGAGTATCACCCTGATCATTCGGCATCGGTCCCTATGCTGATGCTAGGCCTACTGCCCATCATCTGCACTGTTGCACCCTGTATTGCTACCCACGGCCCTGCCACTGCCACTGTTGCATCTGTACTGCAACTCCCTCTGCATCCATTCGACTGCCCATGGCCTTACCGCTGCCATCGCTGCATCTGCACTGCAGCCCCTCTCATCATGCTGCATTGTGCTGCCCATAGCACTACCACTGCTAACTGCTACACTGCAACTCAGTTACTAAGAAGTAAGCAACTGATCTCCCAACTCTGACATCTCCGTCAAGCTAAAAACACTCCTGATGCTAAAGATTCGTCTGTCGCTGACAAGTGCTCCCTCTCTAACCTCTACGCTACTACAACAACTCCATGCATCTCGCATCGTTGCACACCTCTCTGTGACATCTTGCACTGGTGCAACATTCCCGTGCCTCTTGCACTATTGCAGCCTGCTAGCCTTGCGCTGTCGTGGGAATCCTGCACTGTAGCTCCCTCTGCTACTCCATCCGCATCCATCTCCACTGACATCGTCAGTACTGCTACTCTTCTTCGGGGCTCCCATAGCAAGGACTAATCCAAGAGGTTGGGTACCTCGAGGATCCTACCCCTCATCGATTGTAGTCCGCTTGACTACAGCTCGATGTCTCCCCACATCTTCTTAAGTGGCACATGAGCACTCAAGGCACAATCATCATCTGTCTCCACTTCCTTCTCTACCCTTGCTGGCGCTGCCTTGGTCTTGGAGGCCTCTCGCTTACTCTTCTTCCTTGGACACTGGGTCGCATAATGACCCAGCTCCCCACAGTGGAAGCATTTGACCTTGGACAGGTCCTTCTTCTTCCGCTTCTCCTGCTTTCCCACAAATGCTAGGGCAACATCTTTCTCCTCCTCCTCCTTGATTCGGATCCCCTTGTCGTTGATTCCCGCCTTGCTTAGCCTTCTGATCTCTTCTTAGCGAAGAGAAACCCACATTTCTTCCCAATCTGGAAGGGTCGCCCTGCCCAGTATGCTCTGGACAAACACCTCCCAGTCTTCTAAGATTGTGTTTAGGGTTGTTCTCACTATCAATTCTGGATCCGGCGTTGCCCCTATGGAAGTCAGCTGATCCCGGATCTCCTTCAATCGACCGAGGAATGGGTCGATTTGTTCTCCCTTCTGCATCTAGTATGATTGCAGCTGATTTTCTAGTAGCATCTTCCTTTGCACGGAAGTATGCTAATACAACTTGGTCTGGGCCTCCCACATCTCCTATGCCATGTTCTTCTCGGCAATATGTGAAATTATATGATCCTTGACCCCGTCAAGGATGAAGAGCTTGACACGATTCCTGTCTAGTACGGATAAGATTCTAGCCTTCTAGACTACGAAGTTTGAGGCTCCGTCCAGTTTGTCCTAGTCTCTTACTTCGTGTAGTGCCATTTTGTTGCTCCTCTACTTCCCTCCTGGAAGTTCTCAGTATGACTCCTCTGAGCCTCGATTTCCCTCTTGGAAACCCTTCTGCCAATGTCGAGATGCCCCTCTCCAATCGTCTGTGCAGCTGCAACACTGATCTGGATCCCTTGGCTAGAAATCCACCACGGCAGCAACTCCCTCTACCTTGGCCTTGCCCTGTTAGGTATTGTTCTGACTACAGTACCCCACCAGCTCCACTCTGCAACCTACCCACAGCCTCCTAAACCCCAGCAAACTGAAGGTTAGAGCTCCTAGGCTCTGTGCAATCCCGGCGCCGGCAAATTAGCCTCCTCAGCCAACTGTGTCAGCCCTCCTGGCCTATGTGTGGCTCTGCGTGACCCTGCCTTTGCCTCCCTCAGCCTCCCGGCTACCTCTTCCTGGCTCAATCTTGATGTTGTAGGCACTGCGTCACCCTTTCCTTGCTGCTACTCTACTAGGAATAACTTTTGTCACTCAGGACAACTATTTTCTGTTGCTGCTGCTCTATTCGGTTGATGTCCTCAGTTCTCCTGTGATCTACAACCACGCTCTAATAACATGTTAGAATTTCTAAATCTAACACGTTTGAAACCCTTCATGCACTTTACTGATTTATTCCTACCTACTTGTTTTGTTAATTAACAAGTTATTTACCATGTAAATACTGGAAGTAAATACAAGTACATGCTCAACAAATTACAGATCATCAACTGAAGGAAATAGAAACAAGCACCCTAGTGACACCGTTGCTTTTGGACTAATGTCCCCAGAAAAACCTAATGTGGGAAAACGGGTGCAGTTATCTGAGGGTTTGATTTATTAAGAAGTTTCAGAATACAATCTGGGTGCCAAATCCAACTCACCCAACAGAGAAAAATCTCGAGTAGTACCTCTCTACTCGGAAGAAGATATTCTGGGTGAAACCCCGGATAAATACTCCGACAGCTCCACAACTCCAATCTGTCCCACGAAACCCCAGCGTCGACCTCTAGGGACTACCTCAGCCTCTCTCTAGCCCAGCATCACTCTAGCTTGGCCTGCGTCAGCCCTCTGGCCCTCTGCATCACCCACACTGGCCCTTTGAGGCACTACGCAGCTCCTAGCTGCCTCTGCGTGAACCCTTGGCTACTACTGCGTCCCTCTCTCCGGCTACTGCACTGATCCTCCATGTGCTATCTCTGCCTCTCTGCTTTTGTATTCACTTCCCCTCCGCTACAACTCTGATCACTCTCTCAACGTTCTCAGCAAACCCTGCCCCAGAAAGTCGAAATCTTGATCTCTTGGTGTGTTCTTCAAGTGACCCTCAAGCCTCTTCTTATATTTTTCTCGTTGACAAATCAACGGCCGAGACTAAGTCCTTAATCAACGGCTAAGATTAGATCTGGCTTGATCCATGACTTTTGGACCATTCTAACTCAGTTTTATATTAATTCACATTAATATTTTATTTTCTCTAAAGTTTAGATTTAGGGAGTCCATTAAAAATATTAATTATTTTAATATCTCCCAAAATATTTAGAATCTGCCCAAACCATTTCTGGGTATTGGAGATCTCATGTGCCTTAGCCTCTCCACCAATTTTCGTGGCTAGATCACATCCGATGCTACCCCAAATCAGCAGTTTAAATGTTATCTTTCCAAAATGGAGACGTTCAGTCTATGTAGAATGATGTTCACAAACTAAAAAGAAACTATTACTAAGTCGATATGAATTGAGTTCTTCTATGCTCTACTTTGAAGGCTACCTTTTTTGTCACATGTGAGAGGAATCATACATGAATTTTGTTGATTATATGCTATAATTTTCAAATAGACGTTGGTATTTTCTCACCTGTTCATAACAATATTTTTTAATGAAGACTTAAACAAATAGAGCGACATATTCCAACCTTATAATAATAAACTTTGCAAAAGGATCAAAATAAGACTAAATAAATTCGACTAAATAAATTCTATCTTCTTTATTTGAATTGAACTCCTCATTATTATCTTTTAAGTTTGATAGAAAAGAAGTCTTATAGCTGGTACCGAAATCAGTAGAATATGAAAGTATGGCATATATTGACAACAGATGCTACTTTTGACAAGCCATATTATACCACCAACCTTTGGCAAATAAAGTTTCCTCTCGTAACAAATCATAGTTAAGTGTAGATGAAGATATAAGTACCTCAAAGCATGGTTTTCAGTGTCTGCAACATATAACACATTTTTCTTTGGATTGTATGCTAATCCCTGCAAATATAAAGAAACTATTTCAAACCTATTTTATATTTTTTTACCATTTCAAACGTAATATGCATATGTTGTCAGAAGTTAAGGAATTGATCTGATACCAAACAACATAACAAAGGGCTCTACACTCCCTATTAAACGAAACAAGCAGTGCATATATGAACATGGCATGTGTGTAGAATGCGTGCATAAAACCACAAGCATAGACATGTAAGTCTGATTGGCATTTATTTAGGTATACATAAAAATCAAGAAAGTTATATGCATGTTAATATGATGGTGTACATGTGTAGTGTCTCAGTGAGAGAGATGCATGTATGTATTGAAAAAACATAATAATAATTGATAGAAAAAAAAAAAAAAAAAACATGACAAGCAATTGAATCATGTTACTTTAATCTAGGGATAATGCTTAAAGTAAAAAAAAGAAATGAGGCCAATTCATGATTGCTTACTTGAGGGCGGTTGAAGGTGGCATATTCAAATGCACCATCTCTTAGAACTTCTCCGCTGCCTCCAACTTGCATGATAAAGTTTCCCTCAAGATCAGTCACCACCTTTAGTTACCATCAAATATATATGTCACTCATTTAGTATTCCGACAAACCAATAATTTTTTCACAGAAAAATCAGAAGTACTAATTTCATCTTTTTCTATGTTTAAAATTGACTCGAAATTTGAATGTTACTCAAACCATGGCCATTCTAAGTAGCCTACCAAAATTAAAACTTGGAGATGCTTATGAATAAGTATGTATCATTTTCTATGATCCCAGAAAACAAAAACATTGAAAACACAAGAGTAGAAAATAAAGCACTTATAATTTATCCATAATAAATGATCAAGAGAACCCAGTGTACGAACAATTCGATGGTTATTGCTGTCTGAGATAAACAACCGATGATTAGTAAGATCAGTTGTCAACTTTCCAGGAAACTTTAGAGGTGATGCTAGAAGTCGAGTGTCTTTATCCTTCTCTAAAGCTTCGGGAATAGGGTGATTATCTAGAAGTTGCTTTTCACCGTAAAACTGAAGAGCAGCCTCAACGAAGTCGTCTAGATCCTGAAACAAATACAACATGATATGTTAAAGATTATCAGTAATAAATTAATATTCTAAAGTCAATATTCTTCATTCTGTTTAAAGTTGTAAAAGACCCATGCCAGTTGGAAAACTGAAAACCAAAAAATATTTTAACTCAAGGAAAATGTGTTGCAAGGGACAGCATAGTACACCCAAAACTATGAAAAAATAAAAAAGCAAACCACAGGAACAAAATCATAGTTAGCTAAGCATCTTGAGTATAACCAGTAGGTTCCATAAAATAGGTGTGACAGATGCTGCCTATGCTATGCCACAGATGAAACAGGTGTGCATGCTTTTCTGGAGATTTCATGCTGCAAAAGGGTTGAAGAATGTAACTAGTATCGGTCTTCATAATTGTATTTGATGAAAAGAAAGAGAAAATAACTTTATTGTAAAAGAAAATTTATTTTGAAGCATGGGTTTCATGCTCTTTTATTTATTTTCTAGGTCAAAGTATCCATTGAAGGCTTCTAGGTTTTGTCTTGAGTCAATAGAGTCATTGTCATTTTTATTAGACCCTTGGGATTTTGTATCATGTAAAAGAATTATTTTTAGGTCAAAAGTGTCATTTGTCACCTCCACACCAAGTCACCCCTGTCCTCATGAAGTCGGCCTGGATTAGGGCTATTCGACCCAATAGAAAGAATATATATAGAGAGGCAGCTCAACTCATTTGAAATGCACACTCAACAAGTTCAATCTACAAGAGAAAGAGGCAAAAAAGAAGAGAGAAGTTGAGAAGGAAGAAGTTGGGGAAGACAAAAACCGAGTTTTTTGGTATCTCTCTCTCACACGTGTGAAGTAACTAGACTGTAGTTGGGCCAAAATTTCTGAATCTATTGCAGGTCCGAAATTCTGAAGCTGGGGGCCAAAATTCTGTAGCTGGGGGCCAAAATTCTAGATTGAAGCTACATCTGCAAAGCTGACACTCGGAGACTTTGGCAGGGATCATCTACTGGAAGGAAGGGCTAACTTGGTGATTGGAGGAGGTCTTCGTCTAGGTCTAAAGGGTCTTGGATTGTCTCATCCTGATTTAAATCTACTAGTGGAAGACTTGGACTGGGTTTTCCCCTTGGAGGGTTTTGCCTTCGCTGAGTGCCTACATCTTGTGCGTCTTGTTCTTGTAATCTTCATATGCGTTTAATTTGTTAATTGATTGATGAAAGATAAAGAAGTAAAAGAAGCCAACATAAATCACAAGTAATTATCAAGAAAGAGGAATCAAATCCTAATTCCTATCAGCCTTTATTTCTCAACATGGTATCAAAGCTAAGGTGAAAGGACTAGTTGAAGATCTCTTTGTTGGCTATCAATTGAAGGAAGGAAAAGCAACCTTGGAAAGGTCACTCCCTCAATGGCAAGTTATTTGAAGATGGGACTCAGTATCATGAAAATTGCAGGAAGATGGGTTGGAAGGGCGAAGGATTCTTGGCTGCACATACAGGTATCTGAAAATTTCATCTATCACAGCAACTAGAAATTATTTTTCTAATTGTTAAGTTTATTTAACAATTTATCTGTTGTCTACTACGAAAAATATCAAATAATTCACATTGTGATTTTCACAAATAAACTGCATAAGAAAATAGTGTTGGACACTGAGAAAATACTAGCACACACAACAATGATTAACATAGTTATTTTTGAACAAATGTCCCTGGAAAAGCCCAACATGGAAAAACCAATGCAGCAACTGAGGGTTTTATTATTATGCAACGGTGAAATTATCTTGATACAATTTGGATGACAAAACAAACAATCCTGCAAAAAAAAATACTGGCAAAAATATCTTGAGGGAAATTACCCTCACTTTGAGCAATCTCATCACTTGACTGCGACTGAAAAGCAAGTCGTCCAACTAGGCCTGCGTAGGCTCTGCATCAACTTGATTCTGCCTACCACACATGCTGCTCGGATCATCTGCTACTCAAGTCGGCCTTCCTGTTGTTTCCTGGCAAAATGCTTCTCTGGCACTCTGGAACCTCTGCCCAACCTCTGGGATTAAAAATGTCTTCCTTCCTCGGTAAATCGAATTGCCCACTGAAGCTTCGACGCTAGGACAATGCAGTCTCCTTGAGAAATCTTGGCCTCTATGCAAATGCACTCGCCGGATCTGGAAATCTTCCTCCTACTTCACTATCTCTGCCCCTCATTGTCTCTGCTTCCTTCTCTAGCTTTTTGGCAACTGTCGTTGTTGATTTGGGGTAGCATAAGATGTACTCTAGCCACGAAAATTGGTGGAGAGGCTAAGGCACATGAGATCTCCAATACCCAGAAATGGTTTGGGCAGATTCTAAACAGTTTGGAAGATATTAAAATAATTAATATTTTTAATGGAGTCCCTAAGTCTAAACTTAGAGAAAATAAAATATTAATGTGAATTAATATAAAATTGTGTTAGAATGGTCCAAAGGCCATGGATCAAGCCAGATCTAATCTTAGTCGTTTAGGGACTTAATCTCAACCGTTGATTTGTCAACGAGAAAAGTATAAGAGGAGGCTTGAGGGTCACTTGGAGAACACACCAAGAGATCAAGATTTCGACATTCTGGGGCTAGCTTTGCTGAGAAAGTTGAGAGAGTGATTAGAGTTGCAGCTGAGGGGCAATGAATAGAGAAGCAAAGAGGCAGAGATAGCACCAGAGGATCAGCGCAGTAGCCGGAGAGAGGGATGCAAACGCTGCCAATGGTTCACGCAGAGCCAGCCAGGGCACACGCATAGCCAACCAGGGCTCACACAGAGCCAGCCAGGAGTTGTGCAGTGCCTCAGAGGGCCAGCGTGGATGATGGAGAGGGCGATAGGGCTGACGCAGTGCCTCCAGAGGTTGACACGGGCCAAGCCAGAGAGACACAGGGCTAACACTGGGCCAAAAAGAGGCTGATGCAGTCCCTAGAGGTTGACGTTGGGGTTTCGTGGGGTAGATTGGAGCTGTGGAGCTGCTGGAGTGTTTATCTTGAGTTTCAGCCGGAATATCTGCTTCCGAGTAGAGAGGTACTACTGGCGAGATTTTTCTCTGTTGGGTGAGATGGATTTGGCACCCAAATTGTATTCTGAAACTGCTTAATAAATCAAACCTCAGATAGCTGCACCAGTTTTTCCACATTGGATTTTTTTGGGGACATTAGTCCAAGAACAACAGTGTCACTTCTGTGCTTGTTTCTATTTCCTTCAGTTGATGATCTGTAATTGTTGAGCATGTACATGTATTTATTTCCATGGTAAATAACTTGTTAATTAACAGAACAAGTAGGTAGGAATAAATCAGTAAAGTGCATGAAGGTTTTCTAACGTGTTAGACTTAGAAATTCCAACATGGTATCAAAGCGTGGTTGCAGATCACATGAGAACTAAGGACATTAGCCGAATAGAGCAGCAACAATAGAAAAACAGTTGTCCCGAGTGATAGAAGTTGTTCCTAGCAAAGTAGCAACAAGGAAGGGGTGATGCAATGCTTGCGTCATCAAGATTGAGCCAGGAAGAGGCAGCGCGGAGGCTGAGGGAGGCAAAGGTAGGCTCACGCTAAGGCCAGGAGGGCTGACACAGTTGGCTGAGGAGGCTGATTTGCCGGTTTCGGGATTGCGCACAGCCTAGGAGCTCTAACCTTCAATTTGCTGGGGTTTAGGAGGTTGTGGGTAAGTTGCAGAGTGAAGATGGTGGGGTACTGTAGTCAGAACAATACTTAATAGGGCAAGGCCAAGGTAGAAGGAGTTGCTACCGAGGTGGATTTCTAGCCAAGGAAGAGGGAGTCACTGCCGAGGTGGATTTCTAACCAAGGGATCCATATTAGTGTTGCAGTTGCACAAACGATTGGAGAAGGGCATCTCGACATTGGCAGAAGGGTTTCCAGGAGAGAAATCGAGGCTTAGAGGGAGTCATACCGAGAACTTCCAGGAGGGAAGTAGAGGAGCAATGAAATGGCACTACACGAAGTAAGAGACCAGGACAGACTGGACAAAGCCTCAAACTTTGTAATTTGTAAGGCCAGAATCTTAGTCGTACTAGACAGGAATCGTGTCAAGCACTTCACCTTGAAGACGATAGTTATCCCAGTTGATCCAGTTGATAATGACAAGTACGAGAATGCAATGGCGAGGGCTAACAGTATCATCCTTAACGGGGTCAAGGATCATATAGTACCACATATTGCCGAGAAGAACACGACACAAGAGATGTGGGAAGCCTTTACAAAGTTGTATCAGCATCTATGTTACTTGGGAGCAAGAGCGGAAGCGGGGAGCAGAAGCGGGGAGCGGGAGCGGGAGCGGGGAGCGGCAGCGGGAGCGGGAGCGACCATTTTCAGAAGCTCACGGTTTGGGAGCGAATCCGGGAGCGATTTTTTAAAAATATATATATTT
>APFE030225771.1:0-13675 GCA_000404065.3 Pinus taeda | reverse complement strand
CAAGACATTTTCAAAACTTCCATCTTCGAATTGCACTCTTCCTTGTCCAGTTGCTGCAACTGCAGAATTATCCCCCATTAGAATGGGAGGACCTGAGTATGCATGTAGAGAAGAAAAGGATTCCTTTGAAGAAGCCATATGATGTGAAGCTCCTGAATCGATGATCCATTCTTGTGGTGCAGAATGAAGAGCAATCAAATCATGCCCATTACCTCTTGGATCTGGTGCTTTTTCTCCAGACTTCTTCTTAGCATTCTTAGGAATGTGGTCTCCAAGATTGTGTTGCTGGAGTGTCTGCGCCATAAGATCTATAGTCTTCTTCATGCATGCAGATTCAGGATGAAAACCACGGTGGTAATAATTGCACATTGATTACCCTTTCATTCCTTTCCTTTCCTTTGAGCCAGATGATCCATCAGGGGGTTTGGGTGGTGTTACCATTTCTCAACCAAAATATGCCAAAGATCTTTTGGCACGATTTCACATGAGTGACTGCAAGCCAGCAGCCACACCTTTCTTATCAGGGATAAAGCTTGAGAATGGAAAAGACATAGCATTGGTTGATTGCACATTGTTGGAGCAGTTTCTAGATACATGCAGGAGCCACATGAGTTATGCTGGAACGCTGCAAAGCACATCCTTCGATATGTCCAGGGGGCAATCACCTATGGGATTCATTATGCAGCCAATTGTTCTTTGAATCTCATCGAGTTCACAGATTCAGACTGGGCTGGCGACACCATTGATCGCAAGTCTACTTCCGGTTATGTACTTAGTTTGGGATCCGGCCCAATTTGTTGGTCAAGTAAGAAGCACGATGCCATTGCTTTATCATCAGCAGAGGCCAAGTATAGAGGAGCAGTCAATGCCACTATTCAGGCAATTTGGCTACAACATTTCCTATCTGAGCTTGGGATTAGTGTCCATCATCCAACTGCCATCTGGTGTGATAATCAAAGTATGCTAAAGTTTTGCAGAGATCCAGTGCAGCGGCAGCGTACCAAACACATCAAGATCCACGTGCACTTCATTAGAGAACTCATTCATGATGGGATCATCGATCTTCAATACTGTCCTAGTTCCGAGCAGATTGTTCACATCTTCACCAAGACTTTAATTGAGTAGAAGTTTCGATTCCTACGAGATCGTCTCGGGGTGAAGGACACGACTGCCTAGCAGTTGTCTTTTCTCTACTTTTGCATTATATTTTGAGGGGGGGTTTTCTTCCCACTGGGTTTTTCCTCTTTCCTACTTTTTTATGCATTGTATATGGGTACCTAAAATGGCCGTGTTACCGGGACTCATTCATTTTTCATCACACTCACCTAAGTTATGCTTAAGGGGGGGTGTTGCTGTACATGCACTTAGACTAGCTGTGTTGGTGTACATGCACCTAGATTAGCTCCAGTTAACTTATTGCTTGCATGTGGCACATGTACACATTAACATAAGATAAAGCACACTTAGCTTTAGTTAGCTTTAGTTATTGCATGTACAACTAAGCTTAACTTAGTTGCTTTTATGTATTTATTCTAAAACTAATATTGTAGAATCAAAAATTTCATTCTTTTCTCAATTCTTGCTCGCTTCCTTCCTTCTCTTGCAAGCTTGTTTATTGTTTTGCAGATCTAGATCTGTGGATCTCAAAAATCTTACATATATTAAAATGATTACAATATATACTATTTTGGCCGATATCAAAGTGATTATAATATATTTTTCTGGCTGGTATAATAAAATTTGGCAGAGATCAAAATGATTACAATATATTCTGTATCAAAATGATTACAATATATTCTGTTTGGCTGGTATAATAAAATTAATTTCACCCGTGACCGTCAATTTGTAATTCAAATTCAAATTCCATGATTCCATTATTCCATGATATGTCATCCATGATATGATTCAGCAAAATACTCAATGAACTCATAGATATATCAGCTGAATACTCAATGAACTCATAGATATATTTCAGAACATTTGTGTGCGTTCTTTTCTCCAATATCAAAAGATGGGAAGCAACACCAACGCCGACGCATTTCAAGTGAAGATTCATGGCGATAGTTGGATTACTCAAGTTAAAGAACGCCTCAGTGAACTAGAAGAACAGGAGGAGGAGAAGGAATTGTGTACATTGGTGTCGGTGTCCGTATTTAATGTGTCAAGAGAGAGAGTTATTGTTTGAGAAGTCGGAAGCTTACATTCCGCAGTCGGTTTCCATTGGCCCCTTTTATCACTGGAAATCTGAGAAATATGACATGGATCGCCCCAAATTGGCAGCTACCTATAGATTTCTCAAAAAAATTAATGGAGTAGGCAAGTTTCAGTCAGTCGTTGTAGATGAGTTTAAGAAATACAACCCGGAAATCCAGAGCTGCTATCACAATTTCATCGATTATAATGAACAAACATTGGCGTGGATCATGGCTCTGGACACTGTCTTCCTTGTCCAGTATCTGCAGTTTTATGTTAGACCCCTTGACCAAAGCACCCATGATGACGTCAATAATCTCTACCATGATGACATCAAGAATCCTACTTGCCATGGTGTGGCCGACAACTCCATTTTTAGAGATTTGATGATGCTTGAAAATCAATTGCCACTCTTTCTGCTGAAAAAGATTTTGGAGTTGCAGTTGGGTTCTAAAGCCAAGGCAGAGGAGATGCTCTCAATCCTACTAAAGCTGGTTTTCCGAGAATTATCGCCTTTTGGCTTCAAGGTACCCGAGAATTCATATCTCCATATAAACCAGAGACGCCACCTGCTGGAGGTTCTGTACTCCGCTATCGCCGACCGTCTTTCCAACAATCGAAAGCCAGATGCTCCTTATCCAGCAGACATGTCAACAATTACTCCAATTCCAACCGATGAAGATAGCGATGAGAGTGATCCAGCGGACATGTCAACCGTTACAGAAGTCTTCAATTTGCTATGCAAAGCTTTCTCCTCTATAAAACCTCGACCCGTTCGTCGAGTTCTGAACTCGAGGCCTGCGCAATTTTTGATGAAGTTACCCAGCCTTCTTGATCTGAGTGTGTTTAAGATAGCAAGCACAATTGCGAAAGAATCATCCTCTCAAATCATACCGCCCTCACGTAAGGAATTGGCTATTCCATCTATGGCCGATTTGTACATTGCAGGAGTCAAATTCTCTCCAACTGATGGCGATCTCACCACAATACAATTTGATAAGAAAGCTGCCATTCTTTATCTCCCAAGGTTAAAGTTCGACACCAACACAGAGGTAATCCTGAGAAATCTGATTGCATTTGAAGCTTCTGCAGCGCCTGGTGCGCTTGTTTTCAGGCAATATACAAATTTGATGAACGGCATGATTGACGGAATAAAAGATGTGAAATTGCTAAGAGAGAGCGGAAATATTTGTAACCATCTCCTGAGTGACAGAGAGGTTGCGAACTTATGGAACCGCTTGGGTCGGTGCGTTAGTGTCACAAATGTTGGATATTTAGAGAACGTTATAAGTGATTTAAATAAATGTTATCGTAAAAATTGGAAAGTTGTGATGGTGGAGTTTGTGAATCACTATATATTTGGCTCGTGGAAATTCCTGTCGCTGGTAGCTGGGGCGATACTTTTGGTCGTCACTTGCTTGCAAGCGTACTGCTCTGTGTATGATTGCAGAAACCGGGTAAAGTAGCAGAGGTACCCGCCCAAATCTCGCCAGCTGTTTGTATTAAATAGTATAAGGTATCCTGTAGAACTGTCATTTCAATTACTTTTGCTTGTTCGTTCTCTGTTGGGTGTGGGTTGGTTTGGGCACCACCCACAATCCTTGAGCACCTTGTGTGTGTCAACATAGGATATGAATAATGAATATATCTATTGTTGTATTTTTCATCTTCATAACGTGTCTGTCAATTTGAAGACGAGAAGTGAAATAACGAGGTCAGCCTTTTGAAAACAGTGACATAACCACAAGGTATCGCTTCACACAAACGATGCGATAACTTTTTTACCCTGTTCGTTGGCAACATATTTATTATATAAGTTAGTTATTTTGCATTCTTCTTCACGTTTTTCTTTGCCCTGGACTAAATGGTTCCACGGAGAAATAGATCTTGTTAACCTTGCATATTTCTCATTTAACATGGTCAACTCTTAACCTGCACCGGCAACCGTAGATCCAATACAAACAACTAGATTTCATAGGTAATATCTTAATAGGTTTCATATATGTAGCCCATTTTCTAGGTACCCATGTGTGGCATCTTCTCATGTGATTGCCTTTACATGGACCTTTCGGCACGTGTAGTGCCTTGACACTTATTTCTTATATGTAGCTAATTCTTTTTGGATTATTAGACATGTGATAGTGTTAGGTTGTTCTCCAATCATGAAGCACTTGCAACCCCCTATATACTCATTTCTATTTTTAGTTTTTATTGTTTTGTGATGGAAATAACTTTTTATATTAGCAAAATACTCTTATATTATATCTTTGACATCATCCATAATTACAGTTGGTATTTTTTTTATTTTTATTGAAATTTTGATTTTTGGTTTTTTATTTTTTAATGTAGGGAGAAATCTACAAAATTATATTTAAAGGTAGATCATTTTTCCTTTTCTGAAAAGATGAATGTGGGTATACATTTTCTCTCAACATAACATTTTCTCTCCCTCTCCCTCTAATCATGCCCCCTCTCTCAAACCCTTTCTTTATCACTTTCTATCCCTCCACCTAATCTTTTAGTTGTCACTATCTCTCTCCCACTTTCCTTACCCCACCCTCTCTCTCTCTCTCTCTCTCTCTCTTTTCCCTTCATCTCTTTCACTCTACTATTCCTAAACCTCTCTCTCAATTTCTAAACCCCCCTCTCTCCCTCTTTCTATCTCTCTCTCTCCCTTTTGCTATTCCCCTTCCCTCTCTTTGTTTCCTTGTCTCACACACACACACTCTCCAAACCCCTCTATTTTTCTCTCTATATCACTATCTCTCCCTCTATCCCTCCACCCATCTCTACCAAATTCCCTCTCCCTCTCCCTCTATTTCTCTTTCCCCTTATCTATTCCACTCTCTCTCTCCCATTATCTATTTCCGTCTCTCTATCCCCTTATGTATCCCTCCTATATCTTCATGTCTCTCCTTCCCCAATCCTCTCTCAATCTGTCTACCACACCCGTAATCCCTCTCTCTTTCCCTATCCCATTCTCTCTCTCTCACTCTTCCTATGTTTTCCTCCTCCCTCTCCCTCTCTCTTACCCCTTCCATAAGGCCCCTCTTTATTTAATCTTTTATTTATTTATTTCTATCCCTTTCCCTCTCCATTTACCTCACTTTATCTCTCTCTCTCCCTTTCTTTATTCACTCCCCTCTTTGCTCATTTCTCATTGTTCTTTATATCTCTTCGTCTCTCTCTACAATAACCACTCTTTCTACTCCCTTTCTATATCCCCCTATCTCTCTCTTTCTTTCTCTATTTCTGTTGTTAAACCAACCCCGGTCTCCCTCTCCATCCCAACCCCTCTCCCCCTTTCTATCCCTTTCCCTATCACCCCCTCTCTCTCACACACCTTAGGTTTCGCTCCTTCTATTCCTCTCACAATTTCCCTATTCCCCATGGTTGAATGCGTGAAGATGGGTTACACTTTTGGGCCAAATGTGGTAACAAAATTTTGTCCTTGCAAATTTTCGCACATTTTAAGAGGCATGCATGTGTTCATGTAGAATACCTTAGTCTATAATGTGTAATTTATATATATAATATATATATATATATATATATATTATATTTAACTACACATTTTTAGTGTAAGGTCATATATATGCATTATATATATATATATATATATATATATAATATATATATATATATATATATTTATATATATATATATAATATCTTATCTACACAAAGAGAACTAAGTTTTCATATCAAAAATTTTTTTTTGATGCAAAATTATTTGTTTTATTATTCTTTGATGTTAGCGAAGTAATAATTCAATTGCATTTTGTAGACACATGTGTTCATGTAAGTTTTTTTTTTCAACTATTTAAATAAATTGAAAATCCAAAAGTACTCTTTTGAAGAGGACTCGTAAATGAACATAGTGGTAGTTTTTGAAAGTTTTTGGTTGTGTATATTTTATGTTATTGATTTTTTGTTTAGCCTCTTTGAAACTCTCCAAAACAATTTCAAGCATTAAGTTTAAAAAAAATTAGATGAAAAATATTATATGAGTTTGGAAATGTCAAACTCATATGCCATTGGATGGAGGATTCCTTCATGAATCCAACCTGATCAACTTCACCAGTTAAAGGACAATATTTTCCGTAAGTCTGCTAAGGTAGAGAATGGTGTTACACAAAAATTTGCATAAGGGGTGATAAAATTATGGTTTTTAGGGCCTCAGAAGCCCAATCAAGCGCTTAAATTTTAAATTCAAATAGCTCGACCGATGGTTTAAGAAATTATTGATCGTGCCATTTACGTAGTTAACTAGAGACTCGATCGAGCTATTAAGCTCAATGAGGCCTTTGTAAAAATAATATTTTCAAGATAGGATCCTTATGTGAATTCCATAGATTTAAAATCATGAAAGATCTAAGATTTAATCCATTAATAATTGATATGATATTATTTTACTAAAAATTAAATTCATCTAGATTTAGGTTATGAACAATTCATTAGAAAACTTGTATGTTATTTCACCCACAAGCGCATTCTACAGCCTCGTATGGGGACAATTTGTAAGTATGTTTGTCCGTTCTAAAAATATACTTTATCGTATACCTTGAATTTGAATGGATCATAAATTTACCTTCCACAAAACGTTTTTGGCACATTAAAATTCCAAATTATGTAAAATATTAAACATCTTTACTCTTTACCAAAGTCAATATTGTTTCTTAAATCAAAAGAAAAAATGTTAATTTATCACAAATAATAAAAGCTCCTTTAATATATGCATAAAATGGCTCTAGAATTGTTTAATATTTCTTTTAATTAAATCTTTATTATAAGATGATTCTTTAAAAGGAGAAACTATTTTTTATCGATATTTTAAAACCTTTAAAGACAATTTTTTTAGGTCAAAATTATAATAAAAATTGTCATATTAATTTGATGTAATTTTATTATAATTTATATTATCATGTCATGTAAAAACCTCATTAATATAAATATTAAAAATTATTACAAATTATTATTATTTATTATAATATAATAATTTTAGATTGATATATTTTAAACTTTAATATTATCTATATATATATAGATATAGATATATATATATTATATATATAACATATTAATATGTTAGGATGTATATTACCTCCAAATATATACGAGAGGCAAGAACAAATACTTAAAGTGATAGAGGTGGAGACATAAAGGGAGTGACAAGGGAGAGATGGAGGTAAAGTGAGGGAGAGAGAAGAGGAGCGAAGAAATAGAGGATAGAGAGAAGAGAGAGACCCAAAGATGGTGATAGGGAGAGGAGGAGAGAGTGGAGGAGAAAGAGAGGGAGAGAGAGAGGGAGTTGGAGGAAAAGATAGGAAGGGAGGAAGAAAGACATATAGAGAGAAAGGTGGAGAAAAAGAGAGGGAGTGACAAGGGAGAGATGGAGAGAGAGTGTGTATGTTTGGGGGTGAGATAGAAATACAAAGAAGGATAGATGAAGAGAAGAAGGGGTGGGAGGCGGGATGATGAGAGAAGGAGGGAGATAATAATAGAGTTGAAGGATGGAGAGAGAGAGAGAGAGAGAGAGAGAGAGAGAGATGAGGGGGAGAGACAAAGATAGGTGGGAGAGAAAGGGAGAGAGATGAAGGAAGAGAATAGAGAGGGAGGTAAGAAGAAATACATAGAGAGAGAAAGACTAAGAGAAAGAGAGAGGGAGTGATGAGTGAGATGTAGAGAGGGATAGAAGAGAGATAGAAGGGGAGACAGAGAGAGAGAAGGGGCACATAGAGAGAGATATCTACCACTCAAACAACTTTAACCAGACTATGACATAGAATTTTATCCCTACAACTTCCATAATTTCATCCCTACTATAGATCAGAAATTTCAGCTCTCCTGCAACAACCCAGAAAATGGCATGTGTCACAGAAAACATAAAAGTTTGGCTTCTTCTTGATTGACAAAAGTCTCCTTCTTCTTTTATAGGGTTTTATCCCTCTACTTAGGTATTTATGTCTTCCTTTTCCTATCCAACTACTACAGATTGAATTTGCTTGTCTTGTGTTCCAAAAGAGGCCATGTAACTGCCAATATATAATCCTTATGGGTGGTAAAATTCTCGAAATGAGGTTGACTTGTCTTCTTTGATGCCAACTTGGTGGAAGAGGCTTATTTTTCCCTATTTAAATAAAAATAAATTCCTTTCTTAATAAACAAATACTAAGAAGGCTCTGTTATATGATGTCAAGGACTAGGACTCATGACATAAACCCTTGAAGCCTACAATGGAGGCTTTAGACCTAGAAAATAAATAAAAGAGCATGAAACCCATGCTTCAAAATAAATTTTATTTTCTTTCTTTTGACAAATACATTACATAATGAATCAAATACAATTATGAAGACCAACAATATCTACATTCTTCAAAATGTCCACGAGGTGATATGGAGAGACAAAGAAAGAGAGATAGAGGGAGATAGAGATATGGATGGAAAGGGGAGAGAGGGAAGAAGAGAGAGATAGAGAGAGGGAGGAAGGGAGGGAGAGATACATAGATATGAAGAGAGAGAGTGTGTGTTTTTGGGTGGGTTAGATAGATAGGTAAAGAAAGAGATATGGAGGGAGATATAGATATAGATGGAGGGGGGAGAGAAAGGGAATAAGATTGCTTGCACTAGATGCATTGATTTTAATGTAGATGTTGATTTTTATCCTATTTGAGTTTTTGCACTAGGTGAATTTATTTCTATGTAGATGTTGCTTTCTAATTCTATTTGTTTGCTTGCATTAAATAAATTGATTTCAATAAAGCTGTTAATTTCCAATCCCATTTTATTTATTGCATTATATGCATTGATTTGATTGTAGACATTGATATCTAACCCTATTTGATTGCTAGCATTAGATGCATTGATTTCAACGTAGATGTTGATTTCCAAACCTATTTGATTATTTGCATTAGATGCATTGATTTCAACATCGATGTTGATTTCTCATCCTATTTGATTGCTTGCATTAGATGCTTTTATTTAAGTGAAGATGATGATTTCTCATTTCATGTAGCTAGATGTATGGTGTAAACTAATTTGAAGATAATCAGGTTAACCTTGTGCATTGATTTCAATGTAACCACAAAAACATTATTGATGATGTGAATTGATTTCATTATTACAGTAATTCAACCATAAATAAAATACTTAAATTTTCATCTCAAATAAAATCTTCAATTAATTGAAATATGTTCTTCTTGAAGTTGTAAACTATTTGTAAGTAACCGCATTCTTATTATTCTCATCCTCCATGATTCATATTGGATTGTAAAAAGTGCAACAACTAGAACACACACACACACACACACAAATAAAATGTCTAATATCTTGTAGATAACATCAAATGAAATAAAATAGAGTGAAACTTATTAGTAACTTTTACATCTCCACATCTTTTAAATTTGAATAAAACTTATTTCTATTATTTTTTAGTTTTCTAAAATTGAATAAAACTTATTTCAATCATAAGGAATTGATTGAAATACTCCGATAGCTAAGTAAATTTATGAAAGTTCATATTTAATTAGGTTGATAGGCGTCCCCCCTATTGGAATTGTCCACTTTAATCATTTTCTTAATTAATCAATTTGATCTGATGGTTTAAACTGAAAAGATGCCAACATATTCTCATCATCGCCATTACATCAATAGATGGAATTATAACTTCTAACTTTCTTTCATATCTAAATCACGTGTTTAAACCTTGTTTAAAAGATTTTTTTACCAAATAATGGAACCTGGTTGCATTCTTATTGAAACATATAATAGTGGATTGCATTACATTTTATGAAATGTGTGTGTTTCAAACTTCCAAATTAAATGGTGCCAAATGTGGCTTCATTCTCAACCAAAAAAAAATATTAAAAAAAATGAAACGTGGTTGAATTCTTTTTATGAAACCTATAGTAGTGGGTTATATTACGTTTTGTGAGTTACATTTTAAAACATGTTTTTTTATAAAATTTGAAATTTCTTGGCAAATAGTAGTGGAAGTGGCAAGAGCATCTCATTGTTGGTATATTCAACTAACTCTTCTTTAGTTGCGAATCCTGTTTATCCTTTGTGCTTCAACACTTTTTGTTTTCCTTTTAATTCTAAAATGAGAGTTTTCCTTTTTCAATTTTCATTTATATTTTCCAATTCTTATGATAAAGGGTTTTTCTAGGTTCTAGTAATTTTTCCTAGTTATTGTTGCCTATTTAATTATGGTTTGAAGAGGAGTGTTATTTATTTTCCTGAGGGTTTTAATGTTCACTTTCTACATGTTAATGGCTCCTTGCAAGTTTTAGATTTATAGATTATGAATACATAACATGTATCATAGGTTTAAGAGTGTTATGAATCCATAAGATTTTGTTCAGGGTTTTGTTTTGCATATTGAAGGGTGTTCATTACAGCTAAGGGATGTTTCACATAATGAGATTTCTGATGGGTCTTTGTAAATTTGCAAGTGACCAATGGTTGGTATTTTTAATTGTGCACAACATGTTATCATTAATGATAAATATTGTATTACTTTATATTTTACTGGAGTTTTGCAAAGTTTGGGTAAATGTTACAGTTTTACCAGATGAATAGGTATTCGGCTTGAAGTTGTTCTATGCAACTGCATAAAATCATTTATATGTTAATCTATATTTTTAGTATTTGCATGAAATACAATGTTAATATATATATATAATATATATATATAACTAATATAGTATTATATATATATATATTATATATATATATATAGATATAGATATAGAATTTCTGGATAATCTTCTTTTCTTATCACATAGATTGTATTGTGACTGCACTTGCAGGCCAATGACTGTAGAAATTCCTTGTAGATTCAAACTGCTAATTTTAATATGCTAAAACAATAGACTTGAATCTACTCTACTCCTCAAGGGAAATAATAATTGATCAAAGAAATCACAAAAAAATAAGAGAAAGAATTCAATCATGCATAACACAATGATTTTTTCGGGAAAACCATAGCTAAAAACGCTTGCTATTTTTATATTGTATTAATAAAAAAATATGAGAAGATTATAATTCTATTCTCAAGCCTACGTAATCTCTGAACAATCTCTATCTATATCACTAACAACCTCTGCACAAGCTTCCCCTGGCACACCTTTCTCTCACAAGATCCACACGTAAATGTGTGCTTCCTATTGCTTGGTCTCACCAACTCGTGCTCACCAAAATAATGATTAAACTTGTGCCTTAATTTATCCTTTTAAAGAAAATTTGAATGGCTAAAATTAGTGAGTTTTCTAATTAAGGAATGATTTATTTTAGGTCTTCCTATGATTGCATGAACCATTTGTTTAATTTAGGTTAATTTACAACTAATAGTACACTCTCTCTGAACTCGAATCTCAACTTGGTCTTTCTCTGATCTGACATGCATGAGTTAATTATGAGTGAATCTTTAGTTTATTGGTGGAGCAGTGATGGTTACACCCCACTACTACAGGTTACACTCCACTAGTAGATCACCCACTAATTCCTCCATATGTTGGAATGAGTTTAACTGAATTTAACAATTACAACTCAAAACAACTCAACCTAGGCCTCTAAAATTTATGACCTAATCTCCATGACTCTAAATAGACTCCCAAATCGAATTAATTGAGCCAACTAAGTAAAATTAACTTATTTAACTACTGCAAGTTGTCATGAGATGTGGAATTACAATTTAATTCCTAATTTAATTCATGGACAAATTAAATTAGGATTTTCTTTGTTGATGCTATTTTTAACATTTCTTGTTGTTATTTTCAACACTCCCTCTCAAAAAGAAAGGAATTCAACTCTATCTCAATCTGTTACCTTTGGAATGTTTTTCATGCAACTCTTATCACTATTTTTATTGTTGTTGTTGCAACATCTACAACCCAAAAAAAAATTCAAACAAAATAAACTAAATCAACTGTGTCTCCAACTGTCTACTGGGAAAAACTATGTTGTTGTTGACTCTGCTACTGAGTATGTTATTTTTCTATAAAAAATAATGTATATTTTAACATTAGGCTCAGATTTGTTATGTAAGCGATGGAGCCTTTTGAAGAAAATTTGCACCATTGTAAATATCAAATAGTTTTTGAGTAAAACTATTTTTTGATAATTTTTATATAGACACACCCAGACCATGGATCTTTTGTCCATATATATAATGGAAAATGGTGAAGCTAATAATTAATTTTTGAATTTAATAATGTGTGCACATTAACCAAGCATGTGTGCATTTATAATGTGCACATGTTTCAATAACAAACATCTCCCACAATAATATACACATGTTTTTCTCTCCATCACTCACTCTTTCTCTCACCATCCCTCCCAACTCTCACTATCTCTCATTCTCTCTTTGACCCCTAAGCCACTTCCCATATACCTAATATTTCCATATCATATTTTATGCATCCCCTATTATCCACCCCACTATAGCTTTTCCTTTCCCTATCACTTTTTTTCTCCCCCCTTTCTCTCTACTCTAATTGCCTCTCTCCCTCTATCTCTAATCCTCCACCCTCTCTCAGACCCTTTCCTTATCAATTTCTATCTCTCCACATCATGTTTTTGTTGTTACTATCACTCTCCCCCTTTCCTTACACCACCCTCTCTCTCTCTCTCTCTCTCTCTCTCTCTCTCTCTCTCTCTCTCTCTCTTCCCTTCATCTCTTTCACTCTCTTATTCCCTAAGCCTCTCTCTCAATTTCTAGCCCCATCCCTCTCCCTCTTTCTATCTCTCTCTCTCCCTTTTTCTATTCCCCCTCCCTGTCTACGTTTCCTCATCTCAAACATGCTCTCTCTTCCCCTCTCTTTTACAAACACACTCTCTCCAAAGCCCTCTATTTTACTCTCTATATCATTATCTTTCCGTGTATCCATCCACCCATCTCTACCTACTTCCCTCTCCCCCTCCCTTTGTTCTTCTCTTCCCTTATCTATTTCAGTCTCTCTATCCCCTTATGTAACACTCCTATATTTGTCTCTCTACTTCCCCAATCCTCTCTCAATCTCTCTACCACATAGGTACTCCATTTTTCTTTCCCTATCCCATTCTCTCTCTCACTCTACCTATCTTTTTCTCCTCCCTCTCCCTCTCTCTTATCCCTTCCATAAGGCCCCTATTTATTTACTCTATTCTTTATTTATTTCTATCCATTTCCCTATCCATATCCCTCACTCTATCTCTCTCTCTCTCCCTTTCTCTATTCACTCCCCTCTCTTTCTTCCTTTCTCATCACTCTTTATATCTCTCCCTCTCTCTCTACCACAATTACTCTATCTACCCCCTTTATATATACCCCTATCTCTATTTTTATTTCATTAACCCCCCTCTTTGTATCCCTTTCCCTATCACCCCCTCTCTCCCTCCTTCTATTCCTCTCACAATTTCCCTATTCCCCATGGGTGAATGTGTGAAGATGGGTTACACTTTTGGGCCAAAGGTGGTCAAAAAATTTCGTTCTTGCAAATTTT
>APFE030225770.1:177275-224436 GCA_000404065.3 Pinus taeda | reverse complement strand
CCCCCTCCCAAGTGGCATCCTCATCTGGCAGATTCCTTCATCTGATCAAAAACTCCTTGATGACTCTGTGTCTCAAGTGTCTCTCTCGGATATCCAAACTAGTCTCCAATTCCAGCACTAAATGCCTCATCGTGCATGAGGGGTAGTTTTGTAGTTGTTGTAACCTGTTGTCCCAACGCCCTTGTCAGGCAAGACACATGGAAGATGTTGTGCACCCAACTACCCGGGGATAGCTCCAGCTCATATGCTACCTCCCCAACCCTCTGAGTGACACGATACGGTCTATAGAAGCGGGGTTTGAGCTTCTCGGCCCCCTTTTGCTTTAGCGATGACTGTCAATACAGTTGAATCCTCAAGAAGATCAAGTCCCCTACTTCGAACTACCTCTCAACTTTGCCCCTGTCTGCATAAAACTTCTATTAGTTTTGGGCCATCCGCATTTTGTATTTAAGAGCCCTCAAAATGTCTTGGCTCTCTTGTATCTAATCCTTGGCCCCTAGGGCCCTGTTGTCTACAAACATAACGTCAGCAAAAGACAATGCATCATAACCATACAAAGCTCAGAATGGAGACATACCTATGGACATGTGGCATGTAGCGTTGTAGTAGTATTCACCCAAGTGCAACCACTATACCCATGCCCGTTGTTGCCACATCACATAATTACGAAAGTAACCCTCCAGCCTCGTTCGTCTGTGGGTGATAGCTAGTACACAGAGTCAGCTCAGTGCCCACCAAGCAAAATAGCTCCTGCCAGAATCCACCCATGAACCGGCTGTCCCAGTCACTAATAATGATCTTTGGGAAACCATGTAGCCGAAACACCTCCCTGAAGAACAATTCGGCCACTTGTGAGGTTGAGTATTGGGCTAAGATGGCGAAAAAATTAGCAAACTTCGTCAAGCTATCCACCACCACATAAATTGTTAAAATTGGCAACTAAGGCCAAACTCCATGTGGGTCATCTTATTTATGGCCGCTGATATTTTTCTTGGATCCCTCTCATCGAGAGGTGTAGGATTGATCTAAAGATCATCTAATTCTGATAAATATTCATAGAGATATGAATTTATTTGTGTTATGGGACAATTCATCAAGGTCGGCCAGCAACAAAATAATCCCCACGTGTGCTCAATATTTTAGTATAAAATGAGGTGACTTGATAGTCATTTGTACACACACTTCACCCTTGGTTTCTCTCCACTTGTTTTGGATTTTAGTGGAAGAGAAGTCTAAGAGGAGGAATCCCTAGACACAGGAGGAAAGGAGCCTAGCATGAAGTCTAAACGCAGTCCTAGATGATACCCTAGCAGCTCTACGCACCTAGATTTAGGACGCATCCAATCTTGTGCAAAACATACCTTAGAAAGAGAACTCATTGGAGAGAAGAATTATATGCCCTAGCCGCAGCAAAAGAGGATCTAAAACAGCGTGGGTTTAGGTCTGTTCAGGGGACCGTTTTTGAGGATAAAACTGTTGGCAGGGGGGTCGAACCCCTGCTCTTGTAGGCCACAGCCAAAGTAGGGACAGTGAGTTAGATTGGAGGTTGTTTGGTCGGTGGACAGTCCTCATAAGAGGCTGCCACAGGTCTGTCCATACACCTGTAGGATGTCGTTGTTTTCTAGAAGGATAAGTCTGGTCTAAAGGCTTGAATCTGCCCTAAAAGAGCAGTGTGGAGGGGCAACCTCCCATTGAAGGACAGCCGCATTTCATAAGGCCAATTCTCGGCTAGATTTGAGGACGGTTAGGGACTGTGTTGTGTGCCCTAACCAGTCCCAAAAATTGCAACAGTGCTGGAGTCACAAACAGCAGTGTTTTGGTATGTGTTGGGTCAAAGGAGTTGACCAGTCTTGGATCAGTTTATCAAGCAGCCTGTTGGTGCCATGTGGATGCCATTCCGAGGTGGTGAAGTGTCATCCTAGGAGCAGAATCGACAGTGACAAGATTGGGCTGATTGGAGGGCAGCAATTGGCTATCCAAAGTAGCCCTAGAACAGCAATGCATAAGCATGGTGTAGATCAATGTATGATGAGGTATTGCAGCAACAAGATGATGAGGTATTGCAGCATGCATTTGGGTGCAGCATAGTGCAATGAAGAGCTCATCATAGTGCAGCAGTACAGTGATGGGTACAATCATGATTAATGAAGCATGATGAGATGCAGCGTAGTGATGACAGAAGCTGCATGGTGCAGCACAATGAGGTGCAGCATGATGAGGTATTGCAGCAACAAGATGATGAGGTATTGCAGCATGCATTTGGGTGCAGCATAGTGCAATGAAGAGCTCAGCATAGTGCAGCAGTACAGTGATGGGTACAATCATGATTAATGAAGCATGATGAGATGCAGCATAGTGATGACAGACGCAGCATGGTGCAGCATGATGATGAGGTGCAGCACAATGATAGGTGTAGAGTCACCTTGGAGAATCAGTTGAAACAGCATGTCTTCAACTAAGTTCAGCGACCTCATGTATCATCTTCTTAGAGATGATCTATGCTCTTATTTAGATAAGTCAAAGTGTTGACTTTGTTGTAAATGTATTATCTCTCTCTCTCTCTATTGAACTATTGAAGAACATATAAGAAGAATTGATCAAGGGTTTCCCCACATTAGGGTTTGTCCCTGGCTAGCGCCACATCTTGTGTCCTCTTGTCTTGGCTTGTCTTCTGCTATTTATGTTTATGTTCTATTGCAATTTACTATAATGTTGATGTGATTGCTAACCTAGAAAAGATATTGAGCTAACTGTGAAAATTGAAATAAATTGCTCTAAGCATAGAACATACCTAAAATTAACATGCTATCAGAGCTGAGGTGAAGACAAAGCCCAAGCAAGAGTGAAAGAGCAATCACCAAAGACAGTTGGGAAAGGACAAAAGGCTCAATGGATTCCTCATCCCTCTTTAAATTCACCAAGGGTGAAGTCGAAACAGAGAATATTATCAGAATGGCACAGCGGAAGCTTCTGATGGCCTACCTAAAGATCACTTCAATAGAAGTCTGGATCTAAGGGTGGAAGGAAAGGCAGATGCCTTGTTTATAATAAGTTCGGCCATTATGTGAAGGAGTGTCTAAATGGTAGGAACACATCACTTGATGATGATAACAATCATTCCAGGGACATCTTCAATGATCGGAGGAATGACAGGTAATGCAAGTCATCAAGGAAATGACCGACTCTTCAAAGAAAGAAAGGAACTCCAGGTATGAAGAATCAAATGTTATTTCTGACAAGATAAAGCAACATTATCTTATATTGGCCCTCTCCTCCAGACTCTTTGGGAATCTAGCTGATTGATTATAGTACTTCAAGGCACTTCATCAAATAGAAGGGTGCACTCTCTAATTTGGTAGAGATGAAAACAATCGTGGGATTATACTTGGAGTCAGTGCCACCTATCCCGAACAGGGTGTAGGGAATGTTACCTCTCAATTGAATGAGGGTAACTCAATTCATTTATAAGAATCTCTTTATGTGCCTGATCACAAGAAGAACCTGGTGTCCATTTCGGCAATGGAAGTCGAAGGTTTCAAGGTGGCATTCATCGATGGAAAGGTACGTGTTTGAAACTAGAATTTTTAAAGATGCTTTTACCCTTGAGTTCAGGATTAGCAATTTGTATCAAGTTGCAGGATGGTCCATTGGGGACCATGTCAGTTGACACATCTCATCTATAGCACCAGAGGCTTGCTTATTATGGGGCCCCACCCGATGTGAGTCAAATGGTGACAAGGATGCCTGAATTCAAGAAGAGCATGAAGGTACATGTCCGAGATGTAACGAAGGAAAATCTTACAAGGGGACCATTCCCCTCATGTAGCAGATCCACAAGATTGGAACAACCTGAGGGGTTTGAGATTCATGATTGGGAATCTCATGTATGCAGGTAGAAGAAAGCCCTCTATGGCTTGAAGCAAAACACCCCGGGCTTAATATGAGAGGATTGATAGTTGTCTGATGAAGTTGAGATTCACTAGGAGTGAAGCCGATCTAAACCTCTGCTTGAAGGTTGTGGATGATAGACCTCTCATACTGGCACCTTCTGGGAACGACCTCTTTCTGACAGGTGCAAACCCTCTCACTTGCAAAAGTAAGAGGGAGTTGTATTCCGGATTTGGAATGGTGAACTGCAAGCCTGTGACTACCTCAATGGATCTTAACTTTCAGAAGTTATGTTGTAGGGATGTCGGACCTGATTTGGGAAATGCCTCTTGAGTTTCATAAACTCATTCTAGCATTGATGTTCTTGATGAACTCCCGTCCAGATATATGTTTTGCAATTAGCATGTTGAGCTCATATATGGTTGAGCCTCACTGGATTGGTGACAAGAATCTTCTGAAATATCATCGGGGCACAATCTCTCATGGATTGAGATACACTACTGGAAATGTGAAGCTGCATGATCATTCGAATGTTGACTAGACAGGCAGTGTGGAGGATCACAAGAGCACTTCTGAGTGCTGATTATCTTTGTGTTATGCTTCGATATCCTTGAAGAGCAAGAAGCAGAAGACGGTTGCTTTAAGCACCACTGAGACCGAATACATAGCTATAAGTATGACCTCGTGTGAAGTTCTCTGGTTGAGAAAGTTCTTCAGTGAGTTGTTTGACACATGATGGATACCACCGTGATCTTTTATGAAAACCCGGGGGGGATTTGACTATTGAGGAATCCCGTGTGTTATGATCGCTCCAAACATATAGACATCAAGTACCACTTTATCTAGGATATGGTACATCGATGAGCAAGAAGACTCCATCACATTGGCACTGATGTGCAGGTCACAGACATTGTGTCAAAGCCCCGAGGAAAGGTCAAATTTGTGACTTTCCATAATGACTTGGAGTCATTGAGAGAACCTCTTATGAGGGTCCTGTATGATGCATGCATTGAGCTCTAAGAGCCCCGGGGGGCTCAGGGTACTTCTTGGAGCAACAAGCGACCATAGGGCGACTCACCCTCCCCTAGTGGTGCGCTGTGTACAGGGTGAATGGTTCAGCGTTCCCTTGTGATACCTCGTGGCGACATATGGACAAGATGAGTGGTTCTCCTGTCGAGGCATCCTACCCATGTAGTCTAGGACTCATGGGAAGTACCTCTCATTTGGCCAATGAGTAAGGAAATGGGGTTAGGGACCATAGTAGTACTGATGGACGCACCGTGTATCTACCGTACTCCCTATGCTAGGATGAGCGACATTGATCTAGGATCAATTAGAACTGACTTCAGATCAATAAGAGTGATATAGCTCACTCTCTCTTGGAACTAATCTGGGACCAGTATGAGTGATTTGAGACACTCTCTTGATATTGCTCTGGGATCAATGAAACTGACTTCGGGTCAGTATCAGTGATTTGAGACACCTTCTTGATATTGATCTGGGATCAATGAAACTAACTTCAGGTCAGTATGAGTGGTTTGAGACACTCTCTTGTGATATTGCTCTGGGATCAATGAAACTGACTTGGGTCAGTAAGAGCGACATAACTCACTCTCTCTGATCTGGGATCAGCAAGAGTGGTATGACACTCTCTTCATATGGGACTGACTTCGGGTCAGTAGAGAATTGTATGAGACATTCTCGATCAATTCTTCTTCTTCATGGTTCAGCAGAGCAGAGCAGTGTAGGGCACTACTAGCAGATGGATCAGTTGATGGAGTTCTCCCTAGTTGAGAGGGAGTGTTAAAATTGGCAACTAGGCCCAAACTCCATGTGGGTCATATTATTTATGGCAGTTGATATTTTTCTTGGATCCCTCTCATCGAGAGGTGTAGGATTGATCTAAATATCATCTCATTCCGATAAGTATTCATGGAGATATGAATTTATTTGTGTTATGGGACAATTTGTCAAGGTCGGCCAGCAACCAAATAACCCCCACGTGTGCTCAACATTTTAGCATAAAAGGAAGTGACTTGATAGTCATTTGTACACACACTTCACTCTTGATTTCTCTCCACTTGTTTTGGGTTTTAGTGGAAGAGAAGTCTAAGAGGAGGAAGCCCTAGACGTGGGAGGAAAGGAGCCTAGCATGAACTCTAAACGCAGTCCTAGATGATGCCCTAGCCGCTCTATGCACCTAGATCTAGGACGCATCCAATCTTGTGGAAAACGTACCTTAGAAAGAGAACTCGTTGGAGAGAAGAATTATGTGCCCTAGCCACAGCAAAAGAAGATCTGAAACGGCGTGGGTTAAGATCTGTTTAGGGGTCCGTTTTTGAGGATAGAACTATTGGTGGGAGGACCAAAGCCCTGCTCTTGTAGGCCACAACCAAGGCAAGGACGACGAGTTAGTTTGGAGGCTGTTCGGTGGGTGGACAGTGCTGATTAGAGGTTGCCACAGGTCTGTCCATACACCTATAGGATGTCGTTGTTTTTTAGGAGGATAAGTCTCGTTTAGGGGCTCGAATCTGCCCTAAAAGAGCAGCGTGGAGGGGTAGCCTCCCATTGAAGGACAACCACATTTCATACAGGCAATTTTGGGCCAGATTTGAGGACGGTTAGGTTCTTTGTTGTGTGCCCTAACTAATCCCAGAAATTGTAACAGTGCTGGAGTCACAAACAGCAGTGTTTTGGTATGTGTTGGGTCAAAGGAGTTGACCACTTTTGCATCAGTTTATCAAGCAGCCTGTTAGTGCCATGTGGATGCCATTCCAAGGTGGTGAAGTGTCATCCTAGGAGCAGAATCGACAGTGACGAGATTGGGCTAATTGGAGGGCAGCAATTGGCTATCCAAAGTAGCTCTAGAGCAACAATGCATAAGCATGGTGTAGATTAGTGTTGTTGAATATTGGTGCAGCAATGGAATAGCATGGTAATGACTGACATATAGCAACGGCAAGAATGTATTGCAGCGCCAAGATGATGAGGTATTGCAGCAGTAGGATGATGAGGTATTGCAGCATGCATTTGGGTGCAGCATAGTGCAATGAAGAGCTCAGCATAGTGCAACAGTACAGTGATGGGTACAATCATGATTAATGAAGCATGATGAGATGCAGCATAGTGATGACGAGAGCAGCGTGATGCAGCACAGTGAGGTGCAACATGATGATGAGGTGCAGCACAATGATAGGTGATGGAGTCACCTTGAAGAATCAGTTGAAGCAACATGTCTTCAACTGAGTTCAGCTACCTCATGTATCATCTTCTTAGAGATGATCTATGCTCTTATTTAGATAAGTCAGAGTGTTGACTTCTGTTGTAAATGTACTATATCTCTCTCTCTCTGTTGAACTGTTGAGGAACATATAAGAAGAATTGTTCAAGGGTTTCCCCACATTGGGGTTTGTCCCTGGCTAGCGCCACATATTGTGTCCTCTTGTCTTGGCTTGTCTTCTGCAATTTATGTTTATGTTCTATCTGCAATTTACTATTATGTTGATGTGATTGCTAACCTGGAAAAGATATTGAGCTAACTGTGAAAATTGAAATAAATTGCTCTAAGCATAAAACATACCTGAAATTAACATAAATGCAGTCCTTGCCCTGTACTGTGGGCAGTGGGCAGCCTGGTAATGAAGTCCATCGATATGCTCTCCCATTTCCCCTCAGGGATGGGAAGTTGTTGCAATAGGCTCACCTTTGTTCCGTTGGCATGTGTCACACTCTCTGATATGCCTCAGAACATCATCCTTGAGGCCCCTCCATGCAAAATGCTCTCTACTGGCCCTATATGTTTTTGTGAACCCTTGTTGCCCTACCACTGGTGAGTCATGGGCGAACTATAGAATCTTCTCCCTCAGTTGGGAGCTGGGTACCAAATAAATCCAATCTCAGAAGTAGATCACCTCGTTCATTACCCTATACCGGTCATTTGCCACCATCCCATCAAGGACCTCACATGTGAACCGATCCTTGGAGTAATAGTAGTTGTGCCCTCCAATCTGGGGCAATACTCATCAAAGAGAGAGTGGTTGGCCTCCTGGACAACGCATCAGCCACCATGTTGTGTTTCCCCTTGACATACTCAATATCAAAGTCATATGCTTGGAACTTGCTCACCCACTTTTAGTGCCTCTCCTGCAACTGCTTTTTGCTCCAAGAAGAACCTGAGGTTGTTGTGGTTTGTCTTGACTTTGAACCTGTTCCCCACAAAATATTATCTAAACTTAGTTAGCACATGCATGATGGCAAACGTCTCCTTGCCATATATGGAATGCAGTAGCTCATGGGGCAATAGCTTTTGACTCTCAAAAGCTATGTGGTGCCCTCCCTGCATCAACATGGCCCCCCCACACCCACTCTTGATGCATCGCACTCCAGCACAAAGGGTTGGGTGAAGTTGGGGAGTGTCAATACCAGACAACTACTCATGACCTATTTGAGGAACTCAAAAACCTCTTGCAATGTAGTGGTCCACTCAAATGCCCCTTTCTTTGTCAAGTCAGTGAGGGGTGCTGCTAGTTGGGAGAAGCCCTTCGCGAACTCCCTGTAATAAGTGCAAATGCCCACGAATCCTCTCAACTCTGTCACATTTCGGGGGTCTGGCCAATCCCAGATAGCCCAGATGTTCTCCTCATGGACTCTCACACCGTCCACCCCAATGATATGCCCTAAATAGAGCATCTCAATCAACCCAAACTCGCACTTTGACAATTTAGCATAAAATTGTTGTTCCTCGAGAATGTGCAGCACTGTCTCAATGCGCTGCAAGTGCTCCTCCCAAGCCCCGCTATAAATCAATATGTCATCGAAGAATGCTAGCACGAACTTCCTCAACTGCCCATGAAATACGTGATTCATGCATGTTTGGAAGGTAGATGGTGCATTAGTAAACCCGAAGGGCATAACCAAGAACTTTAAGTGCCTATAATGGCATCAAAGTGTTGTCTTTGGGACATCCTGGTCTCGCACTCACATCTGATGGTACCCCGACCACAATTCAATCTTCGAAAAGAACTTAGCCCCCCCTTCAACTCATCCATCAGCTCATCTATATGTGGGGTGGGTGGGGTAGAGATTCTTTGGTGTCATTTTTTTGGGCCCGCTTATCTATGCACACGCGCAAAGACCCATCCTTCTTCTTCACCAAGACAACCGATGAGGCAAAAGGGTTGGAACTGGCCCAGACCGAGTGCCAACAGCTCGTGGATAGCCCTCTCTATGTCATCCTGATATACCTTGGGATGTCAGGAAAGAGTGGTGATCACGGCCTATACTCCCGGCTCCAGCTCAATAGTATGCTCAAACCCTTGGCTAGGTGGTGACCCGATGGTATGTCTCCAAACACTACTAGGTACCTGTCCAAAATAGCCTGTATCTTCAGATGTGGTGGCTTGGGCTTTTGCCCCCAAGCCTATGAGATCCTCAACTCCACAACCCACTCAATGTCCCCATGTATCAAATCAATCTCCATCCTGTGGGCCAAAAGAACCTGTGGTGGGTGTGAGTGCAGTCCCTGTAGCAACATTGGCTTGCCATCCGACCCTACAAACTCCATCTCCAACTTCCTCCAATCGGTCGTGACTCTACCAAGTGAATAGAGCCACTGGACTCCCAACACCACGTTGGTGTCCAGTACATCCACTACAAAGAATTGATTTCTCATGGAGTAGTTCCCCATGGTCGTTGTCAAGGTTGGCACGTAGCATATGCACTGCATAATCCTCTCCCTAGGCACAAGAACTGGGAGTCCCTCAAACTCCTCAGTTGTGATGCCCCTCCTCTGAACCAACTGGGCATCAATGAAATTGTGGGTAGCCCCACTTTCCACCATAACTAATATATGTTGCCCCTAAACAGTGCTTCCGATCCTCAAGGTCAAAAATTTGGGTACCTCGCCCAATGATGCAAGGACCCCTCCGGAAGGCGCAAAGGAAACTCCACCTATCAGTGGTGGTGGTGGTCCTCCCTTCTAAGGTGTCGCATTATCATCTCCACCCATCTCAAAATATGTTTCATCCTCTGCATCGTTGTCAGAGAGGACCTCAATATAATGGGTCTTGCCTGCTACACATATGTGGCCTTGTGCCCACGACACATGACAGGTGAAACACAATTTCCTCCTCCGGAACTCTGTCCAAGTCTCCTCACCCAGCTGCCCACACCTCTGATTTGCCCTCGGTGGTGGAGCCCTAGTGTCTCCCCCTCTGTTGAAAAACATGTCTGGGGGGTAGTGGTGCTTGAGCCCTAAGTACGGCATCCTATAGGGCTCGGGCTCTCCCTATTGCGTCCTGTAATGTAGTGGGCCTATTGGTCCTCACTAACCCTCGTAATGGCTCTGCTAGCCCCTCTATAAACATGTAGATCCTCCTAGTCTCCAACAAATATGGCACCATCACAGACAACCTCAAAAGCTCTTAAATATATGCCTCGGCACTCTCGGTCTACTTGAGCCTTGTCATCTCCCCAAAGTACTCCTCAGGATCTTTCCTCTGAAACCACTCCAACACCCTCCTGGTGAAATCATCATAAGCGGGCATTCCTGCATGTCCCAACATGGTCAACCCATAAAACCACCAGTCATGAGCTTCCCCTTACAGATGTGATGTGTCAATCTTGATTGTTGATCCCTCTGTCGTCTGATTTAACTAGAAATAAACATCCATCTTTTCGACCCACGCTTGGGTTGAGCTCTTAGAAGAGCCATTAAAAGTTAGGAGAAACAACCTCCCCATAGTGCGCAACAAGTTTGTCCCCTACGTGTAGCCTCCTCCACTCTATCCCTTAGGCCTATTGTTGCCCTTCAATTGGCAGAAATCCCTGAAAGTGATGGCCTTCCCAAAATCAAGTCCATAGGACTAATACTCCAAGAAATAGTCACCATAAGGTGCATCCTCCTACTCCGATTGCCCACCATCTCCAAATTTTAGGAACGTGAGAATGGTAGACCTAGGGGGTGTGTTTGGAATAATGGGCATGTTGGGATTACGGGATGTGTGGTGCTGCAAAATGTCAGATCCTTCCCCTTGGACTCCCTTACCCTTGTTGCCGTTATTATTCCTTTGGCCCATCTCTTCAATGTTCTTAGACAAGTCTTGCACTGCCTTCAACAGAAGATGAGCAAACTCCTTTTCCAAGCTCCTTGTCTCCCTCATTGTCCCCCATGTTTGTTTCCACAACCTCCTGTTCGATTGTCACAGGATCAGGGGTAATTTGCAACTGCCTTTCCTTGCTCCTATACCTTTGCCTTCGATATGTCACATTTTGTCTATCCTCCAGTATCATAGATTGCACTGCTCCGACATGTTATGCCAAGTTTATGAGCTCTGATACCACTATAATATTCCTAGGCAAATTTACAGTAAATATACAAAGCAGAGATAGACAAAACAGCGATAAAACTGTGAACACACAATTAGACCATGAACTGCACCAAAACTGCGTTGTTGAGCTCTTATATTAATAATTAAAGGGTCTACAATATCGTGTTGGAAGGAATGCACCTGGGCTTGCAAAGCCCCAAATGATAGATAAGTCACCCCTCTCCAATCTATTGTTGTGCTGCTCTAGCTCTGTGCTGAAGATGCCCAGAAATATGTTGTTGGTTGAATAGCGCTGCTACTAGGGCCCTCTTAATGCTCAGAAAATTCTGGAAAATTAATCCTAGCCTCTCCACCAAATACCCAAAATAACCCACAAAGGATTTGGCCAATGATTGACTTTGGAAATTCAGCCATATTTTCCTTCAATGGCTCAACTACTGGGTGATTCGACCCACCTGTAAACCCTGCTGCAAATGGCCTCCAAAATCGCTGCAATCATCACCAAAATACTTCCCCAACCTTCCCCCCAAGTTTCAGCCTCAACCACACCTCACTCCTCAAACCTCCCGTAGTGCCTCCACCATGAACTATGCAATCCATGCGTTGTTGTTGTTGAATCTCCCCCTAAAACCGGACCTCCTACTGCTAGTACGAAATGATAAAGGTAGAAATCCCTCCTTGGGCTACCACTCAGTCCACCGAAGCAAGGGTTGAGATCTCCGCTCGGAGACACTCGTGTGCTAAACAGCACTTGCGGACTTGGCTTCAGCGCAAGCGTGCTATTGTCAAAAGACAGTTTTGCAAATGATGAATCAATGAGCAATTGAGTGTTTCTTCCATTTTGTCAAGATGCCTCTAAAATGCCCATGTGGGCCCAGCTTGAATTCCCCACACCAAATCCGCTCTAATGAGAGCGTATTCCTCATGTGGTGGCCCCCACACTCCACTAAGGCCGCAATATTTCCTCCAGCTCTAATGTTTGGGTGTGCTCTAAAGCCAAAAATCATGTGTGGTACCTCTAAACCCACATTTCCTAAGTGCAACCGTGCAATATGGCAAAAATTATCAAAATTGATATTTCACTTAGCAAAATGCTGAGTGGGAATATCATAGTACCAAAAAGAATTTGGTATATTACTGTGTTACCAAATCTTCCACTCCTATATGCTAAGTAAATGGATAATTATTGGCTATAATATCAGAACTCGAATATATCAATCTACAAAACTACTAGTGAACATTGTTTGGGTGTGCTCTAAAGCCAAAAATCATGTGTGGTACCTCTAAACCCATATTTCCTAAGTGCAACCGTGCAATATAGCAAAAATTATCAAAATTGATATTTCACTTAGCAAAATGCTAAGTGGGAATATCACAGTACCAAAACGAATTTGGTATATTACTGTGTTGGCAAATCTTCCACCCCTATATGCTAAGTAAATGGATAATTATTGGCTATAATATCAGAACTCGAATATATCAATCTATAAAGCTACTAGTGAACATCAATATACCACCATAACCTTGCATGCTAAACTTTGTGAAAACTAATATTGCATGATAGAGCCTATTACTACGTTGTAGTTTATCATACACACTATTAGGCTTCTAAGTTTTACAAAATACAGCATAGATTTCTAGAAATCGTCATTCCCTAATAAACTCCATTAATTAGCTCTATATTATTCTAAATATTATTGCACTTCTAGCATTACAAGCTACAATTCACAAGAACACACCTGCTAATTCCTAGCTATGGAATTATAAAAAACAAAATCATTATTAAGTCACATGACATGGGGACACGGGGCACAAAGGACATGTGGACATGAGTGTTTGACATGGAACATGTATACCATGAAAACCGGACATGGGGGACCACGTTATATATATAGATTATAAAATATTGATACAACTAGTTACTACATCAATGATGATCAAGCACATAAGAAATTAGAATATTCAACATATGTCATAAGAGAGAAGTTTAGAAGTTAGAACCCTAAACTGCAATTTCCTCATAAAGTCATTTCATGTCATCAAAACAAAATGTACAACATAGACACTGAGTCACTGATACTATAGGTGGAAATGCCAATATAAAATATAGTAGATAATAGAATTGTAGCTGGAATAATTTCATAATCACTTCCTCCATGTCAAAATCATCAAAATCACCACCACTGCCACTGCTCTATCCTCCATCCTCCTCTATATCTAATCCAAGATCTGCATCTTATGGTGTGGAGAATGACCCCTTAAGAGGATCATCATCATCAAAAGAGGCCAGTTCTAGCACTGGTTCTTAAGATGCAAGTTAGTTAATGCCAACTGAGCGCTGTTGTCCAAACCCTTGTCGGTAGGAAACATATCTTCTTCACGCCTTGGTGTCCAACACATGAGGACATGTCTACAACACATGTCCTGTTTTAGGACACAGATCCTAGTGCGTCACATGTTCAACAGACATGGGGCCCCCAAGGGACCTGTCCTATTACTTAGGATCTTATACATGGTAACATGCTCCTATAAGGTCTCATTACACATTGCTCTATATAATGTGCTGACAAGGATTCTTTCCAGATTGACTGTCGTATATTAGCCAGCCCTTGACACTAAAGCTTATTAAATTATATCATAATACAAAACTGAAAAAAACTGACTTTGAAAAGAAAAAAAATAGTTGATCTAATGCTCATAGCAACAAGATTCAACCATATTGGCTTGTGCAATAATGAAATTCCACAGCAATACGAAATTCAACAAAAATTTTGTACAGTACAGGTACAGTATGGTCAATCTAATTACTAAAAATATAAGCAAAAAGCCCATAAACGTCACAAATATTTAAAAAAAAAATGCTTGATGTATAAAATAAATTGCAAGATTTTCAAGCAGATTTTTATAATTTCTAGTTGGCTTAAGAATCCTATAAATACTAAACAGCATGGTAATAAATGGGCTTGAAGCAATGCCACTACTAGGATATTAACAACAATATTGTAGAACTACCCAGATGCGGGTGTTAATTCCAGGAGTTAATATGATTAGACAGAGAGGCAGCGGACGGGGAGGCCACATGGCCCCCTGCAACTTTTCCCATGCCACCCTGAATGGCATTCATGGCACCTCGCAAGAGCCATTTAATGCCTACACTAGCCGAGGCAGAGCCATTGCCCACATAACAATGGAGCCGGAGATTTTTCCTGTTATTCTGCGCCTGATTCATTGTGTCTGTCCTCTGCAGGCGGGAGAGCCGAATGAGAGCACCAGCACTGGCCGCAGATGTTGGTTGTTGAGCTGTATTGATTTGGGTAATGGCTTCCACCATTCGCACACCAACATCTGCAATCTTGCTCATAACCTCCATCTCTCTATAACTTCCTCGCATAGCTCCTCTGTCAATTCCTCCATTGTTCCTGCTAACACTCTCCCTGTTCCCATATCCACCATGGTCCGCCATCGTATGCGCAGTCGACGAGCAGGCACGCGAGGCGGAAGCTCTCATTCCCCTGCCTCCTCTGCAGATAATCCCAACCTGCACAGTTTTGCGGGCCGGCACCCAGATATGCAAAGTGGCAAAGGCAGAGCCTGGCTCCATAGCTCAGGTCGTGAAGATGCAGTTGTTCGCACTGCAACCTTTCCCTTGCCTCCGCATCCTGCTCCTCACACCATGCAATTTTGCTTTCGTAGTTCTTTGAACTTCCCTGTTATCGTAGCCACTGTCTCAATTACCATCACGGAAGAGACTGAGCCGCATGTTCCCCTGGATAATCCTACGGAGGAGGCGAACAGAGTTGGCCCGAGCAACAGGGACTGGGGCAACAATGGTGAACCGGAAGCTGATGAAGGTCGAACCAGAAGGCATGGCAAAGCTATTGCTGGCAATCAGCATGTTGAGATGGGAATACACAGTTACACGCAGGCTTTTGATAGCCATCAGGGTGACACGTCAAGCCCACGTGTTGAAGCATGCAGCATGGAGGAAGGCCATCAGATGTTGGGACGTGGCGAGTCGGACAACCCAAATGACTGGGCGTGTCCAATTGTGGAGAAGCTAGCTCCGGAACACTGAGTGCCATGTGTCGTGCCGGCCAGGTGGAAGTTTTGTCATGTTCTTGATTTAGTTCATGTTTAGTCTTATGTGTCTTCAGGATAAACTTTTGATTTGGTTACCTTGTCTCGGTAATGCTCTGTTTAAATTCGCTACCCCTATGTGGGTTATTTTTGGGCATATTTTTGGACTGGCTTCCCCTCTGTTGGGGCAGTCAAAGACAATTATTATGGATGTGTGATGATTGAGGCTTGGTTCCTCTATGGCCAAGCCTCACTGGAATTCCCCTTTTTGTATCATATTAATAGATTAACCTTACTTAGAAAAAAAAAACAATATTGTAGAACTCAGATTCGAGGATAACTCCATTAGGATCTTCAAACATTGACATGGGAAGAACCCACAAACAATTAGCAAAGTCAGCAAAAGCTTGGAGAACCTTGAAAAATGAATAAAATTGATTTGTTTTTAATTCATTTCCTAATCCAAAAAAATCACTGATTAAACACCATGTTTCCCCTCTATTGGCACATTGAGCTAACTCTCACTGACAAAATCAAATGCTCAGCAAAAATTATCCTCAAAAAGGTCATTTTACAGAGAGGTTTGAGCCCTGTCAAAACAGTTTCTGGAAAATATCACCGATGACTTGGTCAAATCACAACCTTCTCAATAAATAGTGAGTCAGCCAGGCCTTTTAGAATAATTTTTTGGCGGTAATTTCTTGTTTCACATTACAAAACAGCTTAGTAAATAAGAACAAAAATTATGAAGGAAAAATTCACGCGTAAAAATAACCAACCATAGCTAAAAAGGACATCTGGTGTACTTATCCGAGAAAGTTATAAAATTCAATGGCTATAAAATTGTACAAACAGAAATTGAGAGCTATAACCAACACCGACCTTGAATCACCCCCATACCCATCCCAATGCCCAACTGTAATGACCCATGAGTCAAAGTTCAACTTAGTCAAACAAATTTTCAAAGACAACTTAGCTAAGTCAGCAAAAGCTTGGGGAACCTTGAAAAATGAATAAACTTGATTTGTTTTTAATTCATTTCCTAATCCAAAAAAATCACCAATTAAACACCATGTTTCCCCTCTATTGGCACATTGAGCTAACTCTCACTAACAAAATCAAATGCTCAGCAAAAATTATCCTCAAAAAGGTCATTTTACAGAGAGGTTTGAGCCCTGTCAAAACAGTTTCTGGAAAATATCACCGATGACTCGGTCAAATCACAACCTTCTCAATAAATAGTGAGTCAGCCAGGCCTTTTAGAATAATTTTTTGGCAGTAATTTCTTGTTTCACGTTACAAAACAGCTTAGTAAATAAGAACAAAAATTATGAAGGAAAAATTCACGCGAAAAAATAACCAACCATAGCTAAAAAGGACATCTGGTGTACTTATCCGAGAAAGTTATAAAATTCAATGGCTATAAAATTGTACAAACAGAAATTGAGAGCTATAACCAACACCGACCTTGAATCACCCACATACCCATCCTAATGCCCAACTGTAATGACCCATGGGTCAAAGTTCAACTTACTCAAACAAATTTTCAAAGACAACTTGCTCCAAATGGTACCAATCGTGTTTTACTTTCAAGGAAACTGACCCATAAATTGCCCACAAGGGTCACTTTGATCCATACCCCCAAAGCCTAGTTGACTTATTGGTGCTTAATCAGAACCAAAACATCTTATGGTTAGCCCTAAAACTCAATTGGCTTACCATAAAACACGATTGGCTTCTTACTGGTTGATCACAAATATGTTTTATAATCACTCATCACCCATTATTGAAAATATAACTTGGGAGAATGACTCCATTAGTTGTCGAAAACCTGAATAACCTTAATAGTGAACACTGGGTGTCAGCTACATAAAGCCATGGCCCATAAGTGTCCAAGTTGAAAATTCAATAGATTATCAAGTTTGTGAATTATTTTTAACATTGATAAATAGCTAGCTATATATTAGAAGGAATGTCTGAATGAATTTTCAATCAAATTTGAAATAGCAAATAGTAAGGAAATATAAGGGAGAAAATTAACTATGACTTTCTATTATATATCAATAGTGCTAGCAAATTTGTCTAAAGTTAACCAATTAGCAAACAATTGCCCCAAAAACTTCAATTACCTTGCACTGGAATAAACGTTACTGCAGTTATTTTTCCAGTACAGCTCTGTGTTTAGTATTGTCATTTGCACTAGTCAAGTACTGCACATTGCTAAGCAGATAATCTATATGGTGTTCCATTCAAATCAGTTACCTATCAAGTAAAAGTGTCAAGCACTTGTATTCCTTCAATAAAAGTTTTGGCCTTGACTACGATGCTTTGATTTCCAAAATACACTGTTGGTAAGGCTAAGCATGTGATCTGCCCTCAGTTTCATTAAATTTGCCTTCAATTAGATATATACATATTAAATTGACCACTTTATTATTGCAGTCTGCAACCAACCAAAGTTTGCTTAAGGGAGTGCAAGTATCTGCTAATTTGGCATCTATAAGTATGAAGTATCATCTAGTTTGGTACCTATCAAACATGCAGATAATAAACGACAAGAAACCAACATAGGGGCAAGAGAGCTAATAAGTAAAACTGTTGATACAGGAAAGATACGATAATACACATTTTCATTTTAGATTGTCAAATGGAGGACAGGTGTTTGTTAGACAGTCCAGAATCAAAGGAGTGGTGGCAGAAAATTTTAAAACTACCATCCAAAGAAAAACCTCTAATACAAGTCCAACTTTGAAATGATAGATTTTGTCAGCCAATTCAAGACAACAAGATAGCAAAACGAAGAGTGCATTATCCATCTATAATAGTGCAAATCATCCAGTATATCAGCATGTCTCTATTGCATGTGTTTTAATATTTGCATTCTTTAATAACACTCTTATATTGACATGAATGCTGAAAATCGAGATCTTAAAGAGGCTGTCATTGATTTAACTAGTTGGTAGGTTTAACACTAGCAGTAGCCCACAAAATATGACACACAGATTCCATGTCATGCATATCATTACATAACCATGGCAATATAATTGGCATTAATAGAACAGAGAAAACAACTATTGCTTGTTGAGGACATGAATAACTAGAGAAAACAGCTATCGACCCTTACAGACTTCAATAACGAGAGCAGGAAATGCCAATTTCTATTCAATGGATTCTGAGCTTAACTCAGTACAGAACAAAATTTTGGTTGTATTACAAATCATGGACCCCAAGATACATTCCTTGCTCTAGCTTCTGACTAGAATGGATTTAAAATCATATCAAACACTTTACTGAAACAATCTGATTTTCTTGTTCAATGAACAACTGCATCAAAGCCTCGCTTAATGATAAAATGGATCGCATCCTCAATGCAGAGATTCTCTACTTATACTGTCTCATTGTAAAATGAGTAAGTTGTAGAGTTTCTCTTGAAGGAAGTGCAATGAAGTCTACATTTGCATTGCGAGTCTTATAGATCATTAGTAGGACACTGAAACTCAATGAACAAATACATTGTAGCCTTGCCTGATGATTAAATGGATCACATCGTTAATGCAAAAATTCTCTAGTTATAGTGCCAAATTGTTAACGAGAATAAACTGGAGAATTTCTAAAAGAAAGTGTAACAAAGTCTACATTTGCGTTGTGAGTCTTATACATCACTAGGAAGACACTAACCATCCAATCTTCACACTCATAACAATAGCTGAGTCATTGTGCCTGCCTCCTGGCAACGATGCTGCATAGTAACAGCTTTATCATGATTCTAAGGGAAGAATAAATATGCACACTAAGGTCTAAGGGAATGCATAGGATTTCAAATCATATATTCGAATACAAAATGCCTGCCCCATATGGCTATCAAAAACTCGTAAAAGTTGAAATCCCACTAAAAAGGAACATGGCTCTTCACTAAACGATGACCCAAAAGGAGATTGGGCACCATTTGAATATATGCATTGTGGATCTTATGCATCGTTAGGAAGACATTGAAATCGCCATGTTCATAACAAGAGCCAAGTTATTAGACCTGCCTATTTATGAGTGTTTCATAGTAACAGCCCTATCACAGTTCGAAGAGAACAATAAACGTGCAAACTGAGAAATCTGTAACCCTAAAGTATTGAGATCCACAATTTTAAATCATACATTTGAATATAAAATGCATGCCATATATTGCCATAACAAACTCATATAATTGGAAATTGGACTAAAGTGGAACACAGATCTCGGTTATGGGGTTACCCGAAAGGAAATTGGGTACCATTTGAACATAAAATGCTTTCCTTGTGTGGCTATAAAAAAAACTCATAAAAGTTAAAAACCAACAACTTAGTAACACATGCCTTCTTTATGGGATGACCCCAACGAAATTCACAACCATTTGAACATAAAATGCTTGCCATAATGGCTATAAAACACCCATAGAAGTTAAAATCCGACAAAAAAGGAAAATGTATCTTCGTTATGGGAAGAGCCAAAGGAAAATTGGGTATTATTTAAATACAGAACTCTTGCCCTGTATGGCTATAAACAAACTCATTAAAATTGAAATCCGACTAAAAAGGAACACATTTCTTCGTTATGGGAGACCAAAGGAAATTGAGTAACGTTTGAATATAAAAAATCTACCCCACATGGCTACGAATAACTACCAACAGTCGAAACCGACTAGGAAGGAATACAGGTATTCTTTATGGACCCAAAAAATAAATTGGGTACAAAAAGAAGAGGATTTAACTAAGATAGTGATGAAGATCGAAGATGACTACCATTATACATGAAGTACTGGAAGCAGAGACGTGTACTTATTCTCACCTTACACGGCAGTAAATAAAATGGCCATTTCATCATCTGTTTAGAACTGCAATCATATAGAAGAGGAACAGCCAGCCTAAGGCGTGCCCGAGCTCTGGTGAAGCTCCCAGGCTAGACTTTGTACCTTATTTTGTCAAATTTTGTTTATATGTAACACACAATGTTCAGTAGCAGCAGATTATAGCATTGTCAAAACCTATGAGATATAATGGTAGCATTGTAAAAATGCTAAAATACAGAGATGCCACATTTGTTCAACCATTGAGACTGAATAAATGGATAATTAAAGTTAAATATCTCATCAGATAAAAAAACAAACACGCTGCTGAAATATTTCTTGACCAACCAGGCAGACAATGAAAATACCCATAAAAATTTTGCCCAGGGTCGCAATGCCCTAAAAAGCCTAAAAATAATTATTTGGTTCTGGATAAATATAGAAAGGGGCACACATCCCCTTATACTTGTATCGAAATAAACAAAAAAAATGTTCCAGATATTTAATAAAATGAAAATTAGCGAGCTGAACCGAAAGAAGGATTGAGGCCGAGAAGCATATTATTTCCACCTGGGAGATAGACAACATTGGGGCTCTTGGAGAGAGTGGCAGCGATTTCTCTGGCGGCTTCAATGCGCCTGAGCTCTATCAACCCCATGCCCGCTTTGGCAGTGGCGTCCGAGATGAGCTTGGCGGCGTCACTTTCTCCTTCTGCCCGAATGATGGCAGCCCTCCGTTCCTGCTCCGCCTTTGCGACAACAAATTTGGATCTCTCCGCCTCCTGCTGTGCCACCTGCTTCTGCTCGACCGCCTTGGAAAACTCAGCACCATAGGAGAGGTGCGTAATGGCCACGTCGTCGAGAATTATGTCGAAGTCCTTTGCCCTCCTAATGAGGCTGTCTCTCACCAGGGCTGACACGCGGGGCCGCTCCGTGAGAAGCTGGTCCGCATTGAACTGTGCCACCACCGCCTTGAGGACCTCATTCCCGATGGAGGGCAAGACCTTCTCATCGTATTCCAGCCCCAGGGTCTTGAAGATCCGGGGTAGGTGATCCTCCTGTGGCCGGGACAGCACCCGCAGGGTCAGGTTCACCATCTGTAAATCTTTCGTGCCCGAAACCGAGGAGAACGTGTGTGGTCGGGTTCTTACATCGAATATGTAGGGCTTCTGCAGCCACGGCACTATGAAATGTGTCCCCTCCCCCGACGTTTCGTCCAAAACTCCCCTGAAACGGTCAAACAGAACTGCCCGCTCCCCTCCATCCACTGTGAACAGAGAAGCGCCGAGGAGAGAACCCCCAAGGCCCAGCCCGAACGCCACCCGGGCTATATTTGACAGAAACGTCACCGCGCTCGGGTTGCTCATTTTTCAATTGCAATTTCCACTTAACACTCCTGCTCCGTTCTTCTGCTGCTCTCCAGAAGAAGGGCTGCCACTCATAAACCCCGCTCCTAAACCCTACTCTTTTCTAAACATTGACACGAAGGTTTCCACCTTGGTGAGGGTATTTTGCATTTTGACCTTCTAAGATCCTTGTCCTAACTTAAATGTGTTTTCCCATTTGTAAAAAAAAAACTCGTTGGCGTTTTCCCAATTGGATTGGAATCCCTAGCCTTATAAGAACATACATATGCACTTTCATTCTCACTTTTAAGTGCTTATTGAAGGTGTTTAAAAGTATAAATGCATCTTTGGCCTAATGATTGAAGGAATATATAAATGCCCATTTTTATTTTTTAATTACCTAGGTTTAAAACCATGAAGTAAAGGAGAGGATGTCCACGTGGGAAACAAATATACAAATGCACATTTTCATTTTTTAATTAGTTATGTTTCATAATATAAGACACAATTATGAAGTGAAGGAGAGGATGTCGATGTGGGAGATCTACTAGGTATTAATGTTCTAATAATGTTTATTTTTATTTTGCATGAACATTATCTTAACTCTCTACCATGATAATATGGTTGTCTACATTATCTTAACTCTCTACCATGATAATATGGTTGTATAATATGGTTGTCTTTTGATTGAGGTTATGTTTATTAAGTTAATTTAGTTAGAAATTTAAAATGGTTTTTCATGTTTTTTCATGGGACTTGTTGTGGGTGAGTGTAGTAACAATGATATATGTATATCTTGTGGTGTTTTAAAATTGTATTTATAACTGTATCTTTTTCTCTTTCTTTACATATAGTCAGGAGGTTGTTTCATGTAAATTTCTTAATTGTAAATCTTATGTAAAAAAGTAGGCTTAACATCAATTTGTTGGACCAACTATTTATATGAATATACGAGGACTAGAACAAGGTAGATGAGATTCATATTAGATACAAAGACATGTTTTAGTATAATCAACTCTTGTTAATTAAGAAAAATCCTTTAGCCATCGGTACAGCGTTATGTCTTTCATTCAATTTGATGCATACTTATTTGTATACATCCATTTACATCTAAGAAGTTTTCTTCCTTCGAAAGAGGTACAAGATCTCAAGTATTGTTTTCCATTAAGGAACAATATTTTCCATTCATTGTTACATCACAATCTAGATGACTAATGTTGATGTTTGTAGCTCGAGCAAGTACCATCTAGGCCTGTAGAAGTCACTGAAAGTCTCCTTGGGATGCTTGCTCAAGTGTTGAGCAAGTTGCTATTATAACTTAGCCTAAGTCTAACTTAGAAAAAATACATAATTAATTATGTTAGATGTTAAGGTAAAGAAACTTAGGAAAAGTAAAGTATTCATTTTAGTGATTATGCTTTAATCTCAACCATTGACCTCAAGTGAGGTGATATCTAATCACGGTCATTAATCACTTTGAATATTAAGTTTAGGGATTTAGTTAAATGTAAAGTTATAAAAGCAAGGCAAAGGAGAGGAGAAAGACACGATGTACAACAACACAAGATATTAATAGATGCATCTTAGCGACGAGTGGAAAAGGACTTCCATTCTAGTGTGTCGAGTCTAGGGAAGGTACAATAATGTAACATAAGAGATCCAAATCAGCCAATGAGATCAATGACAGATCTAAGGCTCGATTAGTTGGATCATATACAGGGTATGTTATACTTGTATTTTCTTCAGTTGATCCATTATCCCAAGATGGGATCCAAAGTAAGTTATGATCGAGTTATCAATGAAGAATTTTATATTGGGCAGATTTTGTATGTGTCACTTGTGATTGAGATTGGTGTAATTTTTCTTCCGCTAATTGTGTTAAGAACCCATTTGTGCATTCATTCAATAGATTTGTAATCAGCTAGGTTAATAAAGTGTTGAGTGTTAGGTTCGCGGAAAATTTTACCTAGTATCATAATGAAAACTTTGAGAACCAATCTCTAAGTCATGTAGGAAGTTAAGTTCATACAGGGATTGTAGGTGCCAGTTTTAACTAGTGATCATGCAAGGCAGAAATAAAAATATGAGGTTGTGTGTAGGGGTTGGACATAGATCGTATGTCATTTGACGTGAGCAGTTTCAACTTAGTGATGGTTGAGTCAATAGTCGCCAAAGTAACTCAAACCAATTGTTAGGGTTATCAGGTGTGGCCACAAAATTTCCCAAAAATTGTGACACCCCCTTTTCATTTCCCCAAAATTTGTGGTGTAATTAAATACTTGTGTTGGGTTTTCGGCATTTGTATAATGTGCTAAACTTTATTATCTGATGTATTGTTCTATCTTATTAATAAAACAAATTATAGTTAAAGGAAGGGAGTAGCCAATAGATTATGATACCTTAAAGACGGGGGGGTGGGACTTGACTAAGAGGAAAAGATGCAAGAGGGGGTAGGAGAAATCTCATCCTTGCTTGAATAAATATTATTTTCCCTTGATCTAAAGATTGGTATTCCCAAGAAGCTTCTAGAAAAAGATTGGGAAGATGAAGGGTCAAGGTGTGGCTATAAAAATAAGAAGGAGAAACCATCAAGGGGTTCTTGGTTCTTATTTTCTCCTTAGTCTTTCTCTCATACTCTCACACTCGAAAATTTGATTTGGAAAGAGAAATGGTGGCAGAACCAAGAGAGGTTTAGACCTTGTGACTAGTTAATAGTTGTGAGTGACAACCTATGTGACAAAGACTAAGTTTTTCCTATGTGTGAAGGAGAGTGGTCTTCACCTTTTTGTGTTGAATTTGGTTTGAAAACTGTGTGTTAAATCCATGACTTTATTTTTCCATCAAGATATTAAGATCTAGCACGAGGGCGGCTAACTGTGAGAAAAATTACAGGACAACTGAGCTTAAGGTGGGGTGGAACATGGCTCACCCTACTTCATTTCTAGTACTTTTTGGTTACAATAAACACATGTTTATTTCTATGTTATTGATATTTCTTACATGAATGATTTAGTGATATGTAGGAATTATTGTTGTTTTTATATTATTTTATTTAGGATCATTGTGTTGGTTATGATAAGTCTAGAGCAATGGAATTGAATTCACTTGGCTATGGAATTTAAATGAATTGGGATGCATGGGAAATGCACGATAATTTTGAGTAATTACTTGTCTTCCTTGTTGATTACATGCTTTCCATGTTAACTACATGTTGCATTTTCTTTAATTTCCTCTACAAGCTATAAGAGATTTCATGTCATTTAATGGTGGAAACCCCAAAATGTGTTTTATGGGGTAAACACGTCATCTTGGCATTTTCACTATAACTTTTCTTCTAGGAGGTTCCAAAGGCTGAAACTTGGAACATAGTGAGGGAAAATCCCGCTAATCATCTAGTTCATTTTTTAGATCTTAGTTAGCTATATTTTTGGATATATGATATGAGGAAATTGGACTTCTTGAATGCTTCTTCAAACAGGTCATGGCATTTTTGCTATAACCTTTTTTTTTTTTTTTTTTTTTTTTTTGAGAGAGAGGTTCAAGAGGCTAAATCTTGGAACATAGCGAGGGGAAATCCTACTGATCATCTGGTTCAATTTTTAGATCTTCATTCACTATATTTTTAGAGTTATGCTCTAAGAAAGTTGAGCTTCCTGCATGCTCCTGAAATAAGGTTGGTCTGCAATTTTCACTATAAATTTACTTTTGGGGGGTTTTAGAGGCTGAAACTTGGACCATACTTAGGGGAAATCTTGAGGAATATTAGGTAGAGATTTTAGATCTTGGTTCACTATATTTTCAAAGATATTCCCTAAGGAATTTGGGTCTTCTGAATGCTCCTAAAATCATACCTCATAACAGGCCAGCTTGACATTCTTGCCATAACTTTCTTCCTAAGAGGTTTTGAACTATGATACTTGGAGGAGACAGAGAAAGTATCTCAAGGTACCTGTGGTGGAAATTTTATAATTTGGTCCTCTTTAATTTTTGAGATATACTCTGTGGAAGATTGGGGTTTGAGAGAAATAAACAATGCACACAATTTGTTTGATGAAACACCCCAACAAAATGTGGCTTTGTGGGTGATGATTAGATAATGTCTAGGAAGTGTTTGATAAAATTCCTTGGAGAAAATCTTATGCCATTAGGGGGTTGGGTGTGTTACAAAGTGGTATTAGAGTATATTGTTAATCTCGTGAAGAAGAAAATTTGATACCTTATATCCGTAATTGAACATTAAGGCATCGAGTATGTTACAAAATGGTACCATAGCATGGTTTAACATTGGATCTAGATAGGGTTCAAGAGCAAATGAAATGGGAGCTTTGATGTTATGTTACAAGTGGTATCAGAGCTAAGGTTCAACATTGAACCTGGATGGCCTCAAGTATAGGAAAGAATTTAAAATTTAAATTAATATCTACACATATATGTGTACTTATGTGAAATTATTTTATTGTATATATCAAAACATTGATGTTACTTGAAGATTGACTTGAGTTTGATGCATCAAGATAAACATGTAGGCTGGTATAGGCCTAGGAACAAATGAAATAAAGCTAATAGACATGTTTAATTGTTATGATTTTTTTTTTTAACATAGTCGGGTGCTATTTATGTTCCAAAAAAAGTTGGGAGACTGAGCTCCTGAGATACAAGAGTTTAAGGCCCGTAGGCAAAGCTAGGAGATGATTAGAAAGACAATTTTCTCCTATGCGTATGTCATTTCTGACTTGTAGAAAACAAGAGCAAGTGAAAATTCTTACAAACTGAGACAATAGTAAGCAGAATCTGCAATACATCTTAATTTATGCTAATAAGGTTGATCTGGTTTGCTGTTGATTCTTTTGGCTTGCTGTTGGCTTCAACATTCCTGAAACTCGACGAACTGGTGCTGGGCGCATTTCTTTTCTCCATCATGTATTTAAGGATGTCAATTGATTCCTGAGCATGGTTGCATCTGTTGGACAGTTCATTAAACTGTTCATGGAGCGAGGAGACTCTATGAAGGAAGAGGTTGAGGTCTTCTTCATACTTCATACTTCTGACATGGGAATCAATTTTTGAGTCCAAGATTTTTTGATGCACATGTATTTGCTCCAGCTCCGCCCGAAGGTCTGCACAGTGCAGGCAGTCTTCATTCCTTGCCATTCCTTGGATGCTGAGAATCGTCTTGTTGTTATGGATGAATTGAGAGGGGCCTGTTGAAAGAAGGGTAGCCTGTCTTGCCGTTGGAAACACAGGTGAACCAAGACTGAAAATGCCTTGAAGATCAAAACAGGGGAGGGAGTAGCCTTTCGAGGTCAAGGAAAGGGAGCGGAGTGAGTTTACGCCGCAGAGGAAAGGGGAGGAAGGAGCGTAGGACAGAGCACGGAGGAGAATGAAAGCAAGGGTAGAATGAAGAGTTGCAAAGAGATGGGGGGAAAATGGGGAACACTTCCAAATAGAGGATCGAAAAACAAACACAGAGGGATGAAGAGGGAACCAGAGAAACTGTGCGTTGGAGTGGGGGAGGGAAGACGGATTTAAAGAGAGAGGGCCACAGGAGAGGAGGGACAGAATCATGAGGGAAAGATGGGAGGAGTCACGGGAGTCACAGGAGATTGATCGACCCAAGAGCGAGAGCGTGGGATGGGTGACGGGATAGAAGGGAGGAGAGAAGATCGCAAACAGAGATTTGGCAGTGATAGAATGATGTTGAATCATGTCAGAGAATCCCTTGATAATGCTGCAAAGATCTAGATCAATTGTGCTGCCATAGATCATGAAGAGAAATTTGGTCAAGGGAGATGGTATTGGGACTCTAAATTGTTGCAGAGGAGATTACCTTTGGGTCTATTGCATGCTCTGTTGGCACAACTATTAGCTTCTTTGTTGAGAGAGCGGAGCACATGGTAAAATCGAAGATCCATATTTTGGCAGTTTAGAGCTTGACATCTGTTTATTGTTTGCTGAATAAAGAGGTTGGAGGCCTTTCTATTGCTAACCATGAGACTGATGATGGTGGTTGAGTCTCCAAATATCATTGCTTTACTAATTCCAAATTCTTGAAGTTGTTTTAGTCCTTGGTAGAGCGCAAGAGCTTCTGCCTTGTTGTTGGATAATGGTCCCAGTCCCCACTCAAAAGTAGCTATGATGCTACCATTGGGATTATAAATAACTCTGCCTGTGCCTGGTGTTCCAGGATTGGATTTAGAGGCTCCATCGAAGAAGAGGCCGTGGGAGTTGTTGTTTCCGAGCAATCCTGTGAAATCTTCTTCTTTAATTCTTATTTTTCAACTGTGTGTGGGGGTGTTGGATTGGATGCTGGCATTATTTTCTATCTGAATGCTCCTGCTTTTATCTATCAAACATCCAATAAAATCTCTTTCTTCAACACAGAGGCTGGCAACATCAATTTTCTTCAGGTTTTTAGCAGATATGGTTTATAGCATTAAGCTTTTTTCCTTGCTGCAGAGTTGCCTTGTGATGGTTTCCTTGTCTTTGAAGATCTTGTGATTCCTTGCAAGCCAAATTTTCCACAAAAGGGCATAGGGGAGAGCATCCCAAACCCTTTTAGATATATTGTTCTTCTTATGCTGCCAAGGGTAACTCTTCTTCCAGAGACTCAGGACCTAACCAATGGAATTCTAGGAGTTCCATGGGGGATGGCCATTAGGGGAAATTCCATTCCAGCAAGAAGTTGCAAAGGGACATGTGATGAAAAGATGTTGGATGGTTTCTTCTGCTTCTTGATAGTTTGGGCATCGAGAAGGCCCAATTATACCCCTCTTTTGCAAATTATCAGAGGTGAGGATTCTCCCTTTCAAGAGGGTCCAGATGAAGAATTTGATTTTGGGGATGGCCTCGGACTTCCAAACAATTTTCCAGTGCGTCCAAGTAGGAGCAAGATAGTCTCTATTGCACAAGTATTAGTGACCAGCTTGAATTGTATGACTAGAACCAGTGGGATCCCATCGAAAACTGTCAATGCCATTTTTTATTATAGGGGCGATGCTGTGAAGATGAGTCTGAAGATCATCAAAGCTCTCCTTGAGATCTTTGGGTATGGGAGGGAAGTTCCATACCTTCCAAATCTACGAGTTGATGTCCCATTGCGAGATTTGGTCCAGAAAGTGTATTCCTTTGTTGTGTTGAAAGAGAAGGATTTGATCCGTACCTGGCTGGCTTCTGATAGGTTGATCCCCATAATCTTGTCTGCTCCGATTTTAACACTGTTGCCACCCTTGGGAACTTTGGAGGTATTTTGTGCCATAAAGGGGATGACTTTTTTGCATAGTTTCCAAACTTTTGAACTATTTCTAGCAGGTATTTCACAGTCCAAAAGCTGTTGCCTTGGGCTGCTAAGGTATTTGGCTTCTAGCACTCTTTTCCACCATGCCTGTTGTTCACCAATTAGTCTCCACATGGTCTTACCTCCAAAAGCCAAGTTTGAGAGTTTAGGAGATCTGATTTTGAGTCCTCCACAGTCCTGACCTTGGATAACTTGCTTCTAGCTAACAAGGTTGAACTTCTTTTTGTCATTTTTCCCCCCTTGCCAGAGGAAATGGCGGAGGATGTTTTCCATTTTGTTATTGAAGGTGGCTAGAGCCTGCATTAGAGTAAATTGGTAAAGCGGAAGAGATGAGAGTCCTGATTTGAGCAGGACAAGGTAGCCTACCGGATTAAGCCATGTAGATCCCCACTATTGCACTTTTCTCTTCATTTTTATCAATGATTGTATCCCAGATTTCAGCTTTTAAAGGCCCAATGCTCACAGGCATTCCCAAGTAATAGAAGTATTCCCAATTTAGCTTGCAAGGTACCCCAAATATGTTAGCTATATTCTGGAGAGTTTGGGTTGAAGCATGCCAACCATAGATGTAGCTTTTTAGATGATTGATCATGCCTCCTGAATAACTCATATATTTGTCCAGAAGAGCTTTGAAACGACAGGCTATTGTGATGGACGCCCCTCCTATTAGTAGGGTGTCATCAACGAATTGGGAATAATTTATGTTTTTAACTCCATTTTCGAACTTTATGCAAGTGATGAGGCCAGCTCGTCTCTTGTGATCTAGAGCACTGTTGAAAGATTCGACCGTCAAGATAAACAAGTAAGGGGAGAGAGGGCAACCTTGCCTCAACCCTCTCGAATATTGAAAGGGAGATCCAGGCCTACCATTGAAAAGGGGGGAAATCCAGGGTCCCGAGATATAGGCGTTGATGAGGTCAAGAAAGGGCGCAACAAAGCCCATTTTTTGGAGAACAGCAATAAGGAAGGAATGCCTGACCCTATCGAAGGCGTTGGCCAAATCCAACTTTAGGATGAATCCTTTTTCTTTCCTAGAATGGCTGGAGTGGATTGCTTCTTGAATAAGGAGGATTGAATCAAAGATTTGCCTATTGGTCAAAACCCACCTTGGTTTCAGAGATGATCGAAGGAAGAAGAGGTTTGAGATGGGCAGCTAAAATCTTGGTGAAGATTTTGTAGGAGGAGTTGCAAAGAGAGATAGGCCGGAAACGAGAGAAGGTTGTGGGTCAATTCTCCTTAGGGATGAGGGCTAGGCGAGTGGAGTTGGTATAGCCTCCAATTTTGCTCTTGCGCTGAATCCATTTCATCATTTTGATGAGGTCTTTTTTAATAGTTCCCCAATGAGCTCTATAGAAACAAATTGGAAAGCCATCCGGACCAAGAGCTTTGTCTAGCTGAAGAGCCCAAATGGCTCCTCTTACTTCTTCTTTTTCTATCTCCTCACTCAAGTTGTCATTGATTTCAACACTGATCCTACTAGGTAGATATTGTAGTAGGTCTGCGTAATCTTCTTCTTCTTCATTTTATGTTAAGAGTTCTCTGTAATGATCAGAGGCAACTTGCTTAGTAGCACCTTGGTTGGTTTGTTGATTTCCTTCACTATCTATGATAGAGGTAATGTTGTTCCTAATTTTCCACATTGTAGCTTGCTTATGGAAAAAAGTCGAATTTTTGTCTCCATCTTTCAGCCATAGCTGCCTAGACTTGATTCTCCATTTATGTTCCTCTTCTTTATTGATACGATAGAGCTAGCCATAGAGTTTGTCTTCGTGATCTTTATCTTCCTGTTGAAATCCATGCTTCTCAATTGTGCTATGGAGATTCTCTAACTTTTCTTTGGTCTCTCTTTTTTATTTTTCCAGCTCCTTGTAGCAATTTTTTGCCCAGTTCTTTAGTGCGTACCTAACTCTTTTAATTTTGCTTTCCCAAATGTATCTCGATGATCCTTCAATGTGTTGATGCCAAGTGTGTTGGATAAGATCTTTGGTTGCTGCATTTTCATTCCACAGCGGACTGTATTTGAAGGGGAGTGGCCCCAATGGGCAGTGAGTTTCAAGGACCAGAGAAGTGGGGTAGTGATCTGAAGCTATGAAGGGGTGGATGAAGGCCTAGGCAGCTGAGTAGGTGGAGAGGAGAGTTACATTCACCACGATTATGTCCAGTCTTTCCATGATGTTGTTTTTCCCCAGCCTGCAATTGCTCCAGGTGAATTTGCAATTTTTGGGGACTACATCAACAAGGTCTTCGTCCTACATGATAGTCTCCAACTGGTTTTTGTAGGGGTCTGGGGAGAAAAAGCTTCCTCACTTCTCATTGGAGTGCAAAATGAGATTTAAATCTCCCCCCAGAATAATGTTACTGTTTTCTTCTACAAATATATTTTCGCTGAGGGAGTCCCAACATTGTTCCTTATCTCTATAATGGTTTGGTGCATATACATTGTAAATGACTATCCTTTGGTTATTTGAAGTACTCTCCAAAGCAGTCTTTATCCAGTGTTGATTGATTGTTTCTGTTGTGATATTCCAAGTATTTTGGTTCCAAAGCGTTGCAATTCCCCCAGAGGCTCCTCTTGATTCACAAACACATCCTTTGTACTGTTTATGTTGCCCAATAATTTTGTTCATTTCTTGTTCTCCCTGTTTTGTTTCTTGGACCAATACAACTTCGGTTTCTCTTGGTTTATTAGATCTTTTGAGGTAGATATTTTGGAGGGGTGCCCTAGTCCCTTACTATTCTAGGAGAGGAATTTCATCATTTCAAGTGGGGGTTGCGAAGAGTTGCTCGCCCTCCCTACTCCTTATTTACTGAATCTTTGTTGATTTGTCCCAAGATGTAGGACTCTATGGGGTTCTAGATGCCCATGGCTATATCCTTCTGGGCATTTTCATCTCTGTGCTATTTAGTTGATTTCCTTCCTGGCCCATTTTTCTTTTGATTGTCTGAAGTTCCGCCATGCTCCTTTGAGTTGCTTCTGGTGATTCTGACTGAGGGTGAATCGGGAGGGAGTGTGGAGGAGATAATCAGAGGGAGAGGAGATTCAGAGGGATCGGTTTGGGCTACAGGGGTGGCATTATCTTCAGGGGGAGAGAGGATATGGAAAGGGTTGGAGGATGAAGAAGGAGGTTGGGGATCGGGTTGGTCCATCGGGGTTAGAGCAGAATTAGAGAGGGACGAGGTGGATGGGATGGGTGGAATACGAGTAGATGGTCCAACATCTGAGCTTGGCTTGGGATTGGGAGCTGCTTTCTTCTTCTTAACTGTTTCCCATTGCTCTACTTGCGAAGTATTTTCTACATCTACTAATTTAGTACTACGATTGGAAAAATGGCCATATTCATGACATACCTTGCACTTGAATGGGATTTGCTCGTAGTCTAATTTCTGTATGTGGGTCCAATCGTCCACCTTGAGCTTGATGGCTTCTGGGAGTCCTTTGCCTAGATCTACTTCTACGCAGATGTGGGCACAAGCCTGCATGTTGTCTTTTGGTTCGTTGCGATCAATGTATCTTCCTACAGTGTTCCCAATAGCTCGAACTAATTCATCTCCCCAGCAGTGAAGAGGAAGATGGGGAAGCCGAACCCAGACAGGAACAACGCTCGGTATGTCCAGCTCGGGATCGAAGTCTGGAGTCCATTTGTTGAGGTATAAACCTCTTGAATCCATGAAATAGGTCCCATTCCAAAATATCAAGTCTTTATCTTCTTTTGTTTTAAAGTGAAAGGTAAAATACCCTTTTCCACAGAATCATATGGAGATTTTTCCTTGCGTTTTATCAAACCAATTCCTTTCAACCCATCTTGGCACTGTTTTTGGTGATGGCCAGAGTCCGGTAAATTGCCCAATGAGACCTCATTCTGCTAGAGTAAGGGCGGCCATACGAAGCAGAGTTGGGGGCAAATTAACTTCCTACAAAACATCGAGCTTTTTCATGAACTTGGAGATTGCTGGATGAGGCCTCTGGGGTAGTAAGGATCTGACCAGAGTTGAGAAGGCCTGTTGAAAGTTAGCCGCCTCCAGTGGAGCCTCTGGAGGGGCCATGATAGGGAGCCGAGGGCCGAGGCGGAGGCGCGTTTTGACCTAGCAGCAAGGGCGTGCGCTCATGTTAATTAATTGTTATGATTTTAATGTTACTAATAGGTGTGTGTTATTTCAACAGATAAAAATACTTTCAAACAATGAAAAGAAAGAGAAGGATGTCCAACAAACAAGCACAACTCGGTACTGAAGTGATCCCCTCTGAAGAAAAGGGTAGAGAAGAGGGAACATCTCCTGACCTTATTGAGATAGTGTAGAGTTTGAAGGAAGGTCCTTGGAGTTGCAAAGCATATAATGAAAGACATTAGAGAACAAGAAGAGCAGACAAAGCTGAACACAATATTGCTACAAAACATGTCATACATGCAAGGGTTGTTGCAACATGGACCAATCGTTGGAGATATACAGGGCCATCATAATGACAAGATCAAGGAATTCCATGAACTAAGATTGGGATAACTCACCTTGTATGACTATGCTAATCAGTTTATAGCATTATTGGAATATGTGCCATTTCTCAAAGATGAAGAGATGAAAATACAATGTTTTCTCAATGGATTACTAAGACCATTTCAGGATAAGGTAGAGTCTAAGGAGCCAAAGGCACTTGATGACATCATTCAAAAGGAAAATAAATTCTATAAGCAGTTAGAAGTTGAGGTAAAACCATATAAGGTTTGGAAAAAGGAAAATCCATTGTAATATTGGGGTTGTGGAGGAGAAAACATGCTCCGTGAATTCTCTCACCAACAACAAAATAATGATTTAAACTCCAAACACACAGGCCGATAACCAACAATATAGGAAGACATAAATCAAAGAGAAAGACTTTGAAATGTTGGGGCTACAAAAAGGAATCCCCGCTTCGTTACTGCCCTTATAGGCAGCATGAAGGCAAGGAAATCTATGATGTCCAAGAGACTACCTCAATGAATAAAGCATACATAAGTATGTCAGAGGTTGGTACAATAGTGTGAAATCAATAGGAAGAATCCCTAACAATGGCAATAGAGCTTGCCATGAGTTAGTTGGTGTCTACAAAAATTAAGGCTAAGTCACCCACCTTTGGTGGTGAGGTGAAGATAAATAAGGGAGCCTCCCTAAAAGATCTCTAATATAATTAAGAACTCAATGAAAGGTCCATGATAGGATTATGAGATTTAATAACTAATGATGCATAACTAAAGTAATCTACTTGCATAGGAATGCAAGTGGGAGGGTTCCTCGGCCATTTAGAAAGGTTTTGGAATGTAAGGTTGCTATAGACCTTAGGAAAGGCTCGAATTAATTTTTTGCATATGATAGTATGTTAAGTGTCCTTGTTGCGATAAATGCAGAGGAAAGATTTTGAATAGGTAAAATCAAATTGTACACTCAATTATAAAACAATACAAGCATGAGAAGGTTTGGTTTTTTTGCAAATATTTAAATATATAATTGACATACTAAAATCAATATTTAATAATATTGAATTGGTTGTTGAATTGAAATGTTATAGCTCATGCATAAATTAATTGACTAACAATTGATATGTGTATGAATGGCATGGAATATGCGCAAGTATGGCACATATATGGCAATATGTACATGTTTGGGTGCATGATTGAAGACATTGTTTGAATGCATGTAAGCAGATGAAATTGCCAGAGTTGTGACTAACATGTGAGATTGAGATTATTTCAGTGGTTGTTGAGTGTTGCAGTTCATCAAGTATTCTAAGGTATTCACATGAGAATGAACCTCATGAGATTTTTTTAAGGGGGCACAATTATGAATGATGAAGATGATGATAGCAAATGTAGGTTCCATGTTAATAATCAACTGGCTCAACAACACCCAAGCACGTAGAAATATCTTACTCTTGACTATCTTGGAAGAAACAATACAACTTAAAACTCTTTTAATTTATTTTCATGTTCTCACATCTACATGGGAAAGGAACAAGGAAGCAAATTGTCTCTTAAAAGAAGGATTGTTAAAGGAAGAAGGTCCTTGGGAGATTATGGAACAATGAGGTGGCACTTCTACTTTTGCTTTCTATCACAGGCCACACAAGGATCTTTCTTCAAGGGCAACAAAGACTTAAAATTATACAACAATGTTTCATCTGTTTTGAATAGTTCTTTTCATGCTTCACAGTAAACTAGACAACACCTACCTACAGGAGTGAATCCTAAATACTCTCCAGACATGTTGTGATTGTTGATATATGTTGTATAATTCTGGTCAAAGAAGGATTTAGTTTCCAAACTAGTTTTCTATTTTTGAATGCACTCATATTGTGCATATACATAATGTAATGTTATAATTTCTATAAGTGAATGAAATTACGACCTTTTTCCTTTGGAAAAAAATATAGCAAATGCGAGTCAAGAAAATCATAAATAGAGCTTGTTGGACTCCTTGAAAAGATTCAGCGAAGAATGCAAGTTGATGGTAGCTAAGTAACTAGGGCAAACATCAAGTGAAGGTAAAAATGCAAAGGAATTGGGTAAGAATTATTTTGAGCTAAATTTGATATCATTTGTTTATCCAATTTAATGCATATATCACATGGATGCCCAAGAAGGGGTATGGTTAAGGAAAAAAAATATCAACACATAAAGATTTAGTAAAATCTTAGTAATATATGCATGCATTGAGTTGCCATGTTGAACATAAACTAAATGAATAAATAATGCACTAATGAGATAAAATGTGTTTGGTAATTCATTGAGAGATTGCATGAAATGTGGGAGGTATCAAGTCGATGTAGGGACTGCATTATGTTCATGAATCCATGAGTACTAGCCCAATAGTTTCTAAGCTTAAGACAAGTGATTTCATCATATACTGTTGAGTTTGTCGATAAGGAACATGTATTTGAAGGATTGGTTTTTCCTAGTCAATGTGAGAATTGTGTGGAATTGTTGATATAGGAAAGCAAGTTTGTCATTAATACCTAGTGGGTTATGACAAAGGCAATAACCCTCTAATGTGTAAAGATTACTAGAATAATTGTGATGCGTCCATGAATTAATATGATATGGTTTGGTCATGACACATATTATGAATCATAATGGTATATATGTTTGGTGGATTGAGTGCATGCATGCTTGTATGGAACAATCAATTACATGATTGAACATGAAAGGAAATGCCTTCTAATACTCTTAAGGAATTGTTGAGTAGTGAAATGAGTGGCATGAATCCTTCATCGTGCAAAATAAAGTGGAAACTAATTGCTCATGAATTTAGAGATATGTATCTTAGCGGATAAAGTGGTTATGTAACTCTTAGTTTTGACCCTTTGGGATGTTAGAATAAACGTTTGGTTGCATTATGAAATGCTTGACATGATTGTGATGCAAATATATAAGGCAATAATTATTTCATTTCAATCTATATAGAATTGTTATGTGTGTAATAATTTTGAGATAATTTCAAGGGATGTTATAAATTTTGCTGTGAAAAGATTTTATGTATGAACATTTAACACTATTTGGTTGATTGAAGTTCAAATTGCAAGTAGAGTGTTTGAATGGGGTGTGAGATAGAAGCCATTGTGATAGATAAAAATATCACCACTTGCAAAGGAGCCCAACGTTATAACTAAAAGTCTTATGCTTGTGAGATCTGACTTCTGAATGAAGCAAATTTGGGTAGTTAAAATTTTTGATTTGAAAATTTTGAGTATATCTCATGGGAACTGAATGTTGTGATATAGGTGAAATTTTCAGGCCAAGGAATAACTCCTGAATATTTATTTGCATTCATGTAAACATGATTATATAACATGAGTAAGTGCAACCTTTGGGATCCATATATTCATATTCCAATGTCTCTTCCTATTCTAATTTTTTAATTTTCCTTAATTTACATATTTACAAATTTCTCACCCAATCCCTAAGGATTAGGTGTCTAACATTCCCCGCCTTAATCTGAAGGGGTGTTTGTGAGTCCAAGCATCATTCTAAATCTTTCAAACTTTTCTCTTCCAAGTGCTTTGGTGAAGATGTCTACAATTTGCTCATTTATGGAACAATGTCATAGATGAATAGTTTGGCCTTTGCATGATGTCAAATCAGATAATATTTTGCATTGATATGTTTAGTTATGTAAAGGCTCTCAATTTTACTCTATATATATAAGGGAAGGGTTATTATATCCAAAAAGGAAAACCTCTGGTAGTTTGAACATTAATTCCTTGATTTTATTGAATTATACCTTAAATGGAAATACCTTTCTACCAATAAGGCAAAATACCAATTATCAAGTTTAACACTATTGTCACGGTATGTTCTTTGAACTCATCACATAGGCATATGAACCATATAAATTCCATTTGACATATGTTATTATTTGTAACCTTTAGAAACATCTATTATATAGATATGAAACTCTCGGCATGTGTACATTGCTTAGTACTCAATTTGGTAGTCTTTTACTTCTTTGTGATACATTTTTTTTTTTTTCACAAAGTCGACTGCTAAATGTATTCAAAAAAGAGGGGGAGACTAAGCTCCGGAGATACAGAAGAAGAGCTCATAGGATGAGCTTGCTGCTGATTTACATTGAAGCATTCTGCTGATATGCTTTTATATTCAATTTGAAAGGCTATAACACAAGTGTTAATTCGAATAAACTGAGACAAAAGCAAACTGACTTTGCAATACATCTAATTTATACTTATGTGACTAATCTGTTGAGCAGTGGAGTCCTCCGAGTGGCTGTCAGCTTCTGCAACCTTTATACTAGAGGAACTGGTACTTGGGGCGTTGATCTTATGCATCATATACTTGAGAATATCAACAGACTCCTAAATGTGCGCACAGGTATTTGATAGAGCGTTGAATTGCTCCTGCAGAGAAGAGATGCGATGAAGGAAGAGGTTGAGGTCGGCCTCATATTTGGCTGTGATAATCCTTGTAGTTGCATCGATTTTATCATCCAGGAGACGGTGATGCGTTCTGACTTGTTCAAGTTCAGCTTGTAAGTCGCGACAATGAAGACAATCTTCACTGCGGTCCATAAAAAAAGCTTCAAAACTGGCCTAGAGCAAACCTGAAAGAGGGCTCTCCCAAGCTGCAATGGGAACCCAAAGGTGGATCATAACAGCGGGAGTGAGAGTTGAAAGTAGTCTCAGAAACTCGTGAACCGAGCTAAAGGAAATATCAGTCTTTAAAGCAGGGGCTAAAGCTGGGCAAGAGGAGGCATGAATGTGCAGGACAGAAATGTGACGAAGCAAGATGGAGATCCTTATCACAACAAAGTGGAAGCATCGGGCAATAAGCCTGTGAGATGAAGTGAGGACATTAATATAAATTGCAACTCAATTGTTAACCACAGAGGCGAGAGCAGAGGAGTCAAATATCATGAAGGTGGGTGCTTGCGGATGAAGGGGAGGCTTCTCGAAATAAATAACCGGTGGGCAGAGGCCCATGAAGTACCGGATCACGTGAAGGAGGCTTGGGTGATCACGAGTTTCACAGTAGTAGCTTAAATTCTGAGGAACAGTGAAATCTGCACTCAGATACGAAGGGCTTTTCGGCGGCTTGCGACAGAGGGCATCGGGATTACTGTGGATTTGTTCAGGGTACATTTTTGCAGAAACACGGGTCGATTGATATAAACACATTAAGTCAATCATGAAAATCAAGGGATGAAATGGTATAGATCCTCATTGTTATAGAAAAAGCTTCCTTTGGGCCGAGAGCAGGCTTGACTAGCCTGTTTATCAACTTCTCGATTAATGGATCGAAGAATGTGATAGAAATGGAATTCCTGATAATGGGATATCAAGACTTTGCATCTACTGATGGTTTGCTGCAAGAAAATATTGGAATCTTTCCGCCTGTTGTTCATTAAATTAATAATGATGGCAGAGTCGCCGAAGATGAGGGCTTTTTTGATTCCCTGAGCTTGTAACTAAAGAATGCCTTGATAGAGGGCCAGAGCTTCGGCTCTGTTGTTTGAGAGGATTCCCAATCCCCATTCAAAGGAGACTAAGGGTTCCCCAGAAGGAGAGAAGATGATGCCCCTTGCTCCCGCAGCTCTCGAATTTGATTTGGAAGCACCGTCAAAGAACAAGGAGTGGGAGTTACTTGAACGAAGCCAATTGCTGAAGTCGTCCTGCTTGGGGTGAATTTTCCATCTGTGACTGTTAGCTTTGCCCAGGTTGTTGCAGACTTTCACTGTTGGGGGGATACTAATTTTGTCGATTAAATTTCTTATGAAGTCTTTTTCCTCAGCCCATTGACTAGTTATGTCATTTTTTATTGTGATCTTAGAAGCAATAGTTTCAATCACCAGACTTTTTGACTTGACACAAAGATGCCTGATTGAAGTCTCTTTGTCTCTAAAAATCATGCTATTTCGAGCAATCCAGATCCTCCATAAAAGAGCAAATGGGAGGGCGTCCCACACTCTCTTAGCAGGATTATGTTTCATGGATTGCCAGGGGTAATTTCTTTTCCAATTAATTAAAGCTTCGCCAATGGATTGTTGAGGATTCCAGATGGGGGCGCGGAAGGATTGATGCTGCTCCAACAAGAGGCTGCAAAAGGACATGAGATAAAAATATGTTATATAGATTCTTCCGCTTCTTGGCAATTAGGACATCTGGAGGGTCCAACAACACCTCTTTTTTTAAGGTTCTCTACAGTGAGAGTTTTTTCTTTCAAGAGGATCCACATGAAGAATTTTACCTTGGAAATTGCTTATGCTTTTCTTAAAATCTTCCAATGAATCCATGTTGGCACTGGGTGTTCATTGTTGTTTAAATAATTGTAGCCTGATTTAATTGTGTAGCTGGTTCCTGAGGGGTACCATCTGAATTCATCCTTGTCGTTTTTAAAAGTGGGAGCAATGTTGTGCAGATGTTTACAAAAATTGTCAAAACTGCCTTTGAGGCATTGAGGGATGGGAGGAAATTTCCCTCGCATCCAAGCATGGGTTATTGCATCCCATTGCGAAATTTGGTCTAAATTACATATACCTTTACTTTGCAGAAAGTAAAGTATAGAATCCATACCTGGGAGGCTGTTGATTGGTGGATTTCCCATGATTTCATCAGTGCGAATGTTGACTTTCTTACCTCCTTTGGGCACCTTGGAAATGTTTTGCACCATGAGAGGGATGGATTTTTTACATAACTTCCAAATCTTAGTGCAGTTTCTGTTGGAAATCTCAGCCACAAGCAGAAGCTGCCTTGGTTGACTGAGGTATTTTGCCTCCAGAACTTTTTTCCACCAGGCTGTTTGGTTTTCCATGAATCTCCATATCAGCTTTCCGCCAAAAGCTAAATTCATGAGAGTTGGGGATCTAATGCCAAGGCCTCCTTTCTCTTGGTTTTCGATGACTTGTTTCCATACAACCAAGTTGAATTTTTTCCTCTCATTTTTCCCTCCCTGCCAAAGAAAGAATCTGAGAACACTGTCCATTTTGCAAAGAAAGGAGGCTGGAGCTTGTGCTAGGGAAAATTGATAAAGGGGAAGAGAGGAAAGGCCCGATTTGAGGAGCACCAGCCACCCTGCTGGATTGAGCTTAGAAGCTCCCCACTTCTAGACTTTCCTTTTCATTTTGTCTAAGGTAATTTCCCAAACATCTGCCCTTGCATTCCGTATACTCACCGGCATTCCAAGGTAGCTGAAATAGTCCCAATTTAATTTGCATGGAACACCAAAAATGTTGGCAATGCTTTGAATCATTTGAGCTGAAGCATTCCATCCATAAATACAACTTTTGAGATGGTTAATCTGACCCCCTGAGTATCTCATGAATTGATCTAGCAAGGATATGAATCTTCGAGCTATGATTGTGGTCGCCCCACCAAGCGACAGAGTATTGTCTGTGAATTGGGAATGGTTAATGTTTTTTACTCCATCCTCAAATTTAATACCAGTGATGAGGCCTGCCTGCCTCTTGTGGTCAAGCGCACAACTGAATGACTCTACCATTAAAAGGAAAAGGTAAGGGGATAAGGGGCAACCTTGTCTTAATCCTCTTGAGGATTGAAAGGAAGGTCCAGGTCTACCATTGATAAGGGGAGCAATCCAAGGACCAGAGATACAAGCTCTTATGATATCAATAAAGAAGGGAGAGAAGCACATTTTCTGGAGAACAACAAAAAGAAAAGAATGCCTTACCCTGTCAAAGGCATTGGCCAGATCCAATTTCAGAATAAAGCCCTTTTCATTCCTAGAGTGGCTAGAATGAATGGCTTCCTAAACCAAGAGAATGGAATCTGAGATTTGCCTGTTAGCCATAAAGCCTCCTTGGTTTTCAGAAATTAGCATCGGAAGGAGAGGTTTGAGACAGGAAGCAAGGATTTTTGTGAAGATTTTATAGGAAGAGTTGCATAATGGTATTGGCCTGAAGCGGGAGAAATTAGAAGGACGGTTCTCCTTTGGAATGAGGGCCAGGTGTGTTGAGTTTGTATAACCTCCTATTTTGCCTTTCCTCTTAATCCATTTGAAGTATTTTATGAGATCCTTTTTTATTAATTCCCAATATTCTCTGTAAAAACATATTGGGAAACCATCCGGACCGGGGGCCTTGTTAGGCTGAAGGCACCAGATTGCTTCCTTAATTTCCTCCTCTTTTATCTCTTCTGCCAATTTTTTGTTTATGTCTGCTGTAATTTTGGTTGGCAAATACCACAGGGGGTTATCAAAGGGTTCTTCCTCCCCTGTTTCAGTTAAAAGCTCCTTGAAGTGGTATGAGGCAACACCTTTGATAGTTGTTTGATCAGTGTGTTGGGTCCCTGCATTGTCTATGATGACTGTTATGTTGTTTTTTATTTGCCGAGCAGTGGCTTGCTTATGAAAGAAAGAGGTATTCTTATCTCCTCTTTTCAGCCAAGTCTGTCTGGATTTAATACGCCATTTTTCCTCGTCTTCTCTTTTGATACTGCATAACTGATTGTAAAGGTTTTCTTCTTGAATCTTTTCATCCTGATGGTACTCTTGATTTTCTATTGCACATTGAAAATCTTCAATTTTGGCTTTCACCTCTCTCTTTTTTTTTTTCCTCTGGTTCATTGTATTGCGTTTTTGCCCAATTTTTTAGCGCTTTTTTCACATTTTTTAATTTATTCTCCCATATAAAGCCTGGAGATCCTTCCACATGTTGACCCCAGGTTTGGTGGATCAGACTTTTGGCTGCTTGATAATCGCTCCAGATATGACTGTATTTAAATGGAAGAGGCCCAAGAGGGCAATGCGTATCCATAGCTAAGGTAATTGGATAGTGATATGAGGCCACAAAGGGCAGAATGGTGGCGTTGACAAATGAGTAAGTGGAAAGGAAGGAGATGTTAACCAGAAACTGATCCAATCTCTCCATTATATTGCTGCTACCCAATCTGCGATTACTCCAGGTCTATTTTCAGTATTTTGGAATGATGTCAATCAGTTCACCGTTTTGCATTATGGTTTCCAGCTAATTTCTAAATAGGTCTGGCGTAAAGCTTCCCCCACGCTTTTCATTGGCATGTAAAATTAAATTTAAATTGCCCCCCAAGATGATGTTATTGCTGTCTTCTTCCATTATGTTCTTGCTGAGAGAGTCCTAGCAAACTTCTTTGTCCCTGTAGTGGTTAGGGGCGTAAACATTGAAAATCACAATCTGTTGTTTGCTCATGTTGTTCCTCAACACTGTCTTTATCCAATGTTGTTCTATTATTTTAGCTTCACTGTTCCACTCTTCCTGGCTCCAAATAGTATTAATCCCGCTTGAGACCCCTCTGGCTTCACATGTACATCCTTTATAGCACTTATGACGGTCAATGATCTTGTTAATTTCTGACTCTTTCTGTTTTGTTTCCTGCAATAAGATAATGGATGGATGCTCTTGAATTATAAGATCCTTTAGGGCGTTGGTTTTGGAGGGGTGCCTAAGTCCCCTGCTGTTCCATGAAAGAATTTTAATAATTTCAAAACTGTGATTCAAGGAGTTGCTCTCCCTCCCTTATTTTTGTTTGTTGTTTCTTTATCTATTGATCCCTGTATATAAGATTCTATAGGATTCTGGAGTCTTAGAGCTTTGTCTTTTTACGCGTTCTCATCCCTGTGATGTTTGGAAGACTTTCTTCCTGGCTTCTTTTGACCATCTAGAGAGGGTCCCTAATCCTTGGAGTTGCTTCGAGTTATTCTAGGAGGGAGAGGATCATATGGTTGGAAGGAGGGAATGATCATGGAATGGGGGGAAGAGGGAGGCTCAAGATGGTTCAAAGGAGCAGGGGAATCTTCAGGAAGGGAAAGGACGTGAAAGGGGTTGGAGGAGGGAGAGGAAGGAAGAAGGTTCAGCTGGCAGCGAGAAGATTGAGGCGGATGAGGGGAAGAAGGGAGAGGGGACGAGGGTGGGGGGGAAGGATTATGAGAGATGGGAGGGAGTTGAGTGGAAGGTCCAACATCATTGGATAGTTTGTGGCCAGGGCCTGTTTTTTTTCTTTCTGACCATTTCCCATTGCTCTTCTTGCGAATTATTATCAACATTAGAAAGTTTAGTGCATCGGTTAGCAAAATGACCATACTCGTGACATACCTTACACTTGAAAGGGATCTGCTTGTAGTCGAGTTGCTGAATGTGCGACCAGTCGTCAACTTTGAGCTTGATGGCTTCTGGAAGACCTTTACCCAGATCAACTTCAACGCAAATACGGGCACATGCCTGCATATTGTCTCTTGGCTCGCTCCGATCAATGTATTTTCCGACCGCATTTCCAATGGCACGCACTGACTCGTCTCCCCAGCAATGTAATGGGAGGTGAGGGAGACGAACCCAAACAGGGACCGCATTAGGGATATCTAGCTCCGGGTCGAAGTTCGGTGTCCATTTGTTTAAGTGCAAACCTCTGGAATCCATGAAGTAAGGTCCATTGCGGATTATCAAATCCTTGTCTTCCTTTGTCTCAAAATGAAATGTGAAATAACCCTTCCCACAAAATCTGATGGCAATTTTCCCTTGAATTTTATCTGTCCAATTCCTTTCCACCCACCTCTGAACAGTTTTTGGTGAGGGCCAGGGACCTGTAAATTTCCCTATAAGTCCTTTTCCTGCCAGAGCAAGAGCAGCCATTCTGGGCAAAGTAGGAGAGAAAGAGACTTCCTGTAACCCCTTGATTTTTTTGAGAAACTTGGAAATCGAAGGGCGAGCACGCTGTGGAGGTAAGGAGTTTATTAATGCCGAAAATGCTTGCTACTGAGTTGCCTCCTCTGGTGGAGCCTCCTGAGGGGCCATCCGAGTAGCTGAGAATCGATCCAAGGAAGGATACAGGTGACGAAGGGAGGGGTTGCGCGCACAAAGATCTTCAAACAGGTTACAGGCAGCGGCTGCAGCAAGAGCGCTCGCTAGGTCATTTCCCAGAGAAGTTTTGCCCTATGCGATACATTATTCATAACCCTTAAGCCCTTTTAAATGTTCCAACTTCTTTGTATTACAACGAATGTGATATTTTTGTTTAATAAATTTGAATGTTGTGGTTAACATAAAATAGGGTTTGTTTTACGACTTGTTTATGGAGTCTTCAAATGTATACATGGCTTTTGTTAGGAGTTTCCATGATGTTGTACATTACCTACCCAATCAAAAGTTGGCTTTATCTCTCGGTTAATCAATGGTGTGAAATTATTTTAGGTTTTTGGTGTATTCTAATGATTAGTGCATTCATTTTGACGAGGGTTTTCGTTGGATAAACCGCTCTATGACTAGGGTTTCCTACTAAGTTTTTCTTGTTTCTTTAATGTTTTTCCACAATTGTCATCCTATGTTGACTAACTGTCCGTTAAAAGAGTTGGTGGATTTACTCCACGTTAACTCCTCTATTGGCGAAGGTAAACCAAATGTAATTCCTTTTCACAACAAATGTATAGTCTTCTTGTCTTGCATTAATTCAGTTGAATTTGAATTCGTAGATGTTTTATGGTATAAATAAAGTGATAAGTTGTTGTATTCACCATTTTGCAAGTCTCTCGGGGTTTCTCTAGAAGAAGTTAAGGTATTTAGAAGAATACCATCCTAACTTTTTTCATTAGTTCCTAATTTGTTGAATATCCATTAAGCTCCTCCTCTAGAAAAGGCTCTCAAAATTTCCTACCTTTGTTCGGTGTTCTTGGCTCCTCCAGGTAATATTTAATTCTCGTGACCATGAGAATTCTTCTTGCTTATTTTCCTTTTTCTGGCAATGTATTTTTCAGTTTCAAATTTGTTCCAAAATAGTTTTTCTACAGGGTTTTGTATTCGGATTTTGAATTTGTTTTTAGTTGGCTAGCTATACTATGTCTCCAAGAAGAGGGTTTATATTTTCTTTAAAGTTCTTTTGCTTTCTCCTATTTTGATACTATGTTATTCCAAAGCTCATGCATAAATTATTTAGGGTATTTGTTATTTATCGGGCATGTGGTTTGCTTCCTATGATGAATTCGTAGCATTTTTCTTTCTTTGTTTAAATACTATTAGGGGTTTTTCTGTAGATTTTAACTCTCAATAAGAGAAGTGATTTGTTTGTTTCAGATATTCTATATATACCCTAGCTTTAGGGTTTCTTCACTGGTAGAATAAACCATTTCTTTTTAAGTTCTTCTTTCAAGGGTTATTTACTGGTTAACACATATAAACAAAATTAGCCTCTCACTGCTAGAGAGGGTTTTTATTCTTTTATTTTTTCTAGTTTTTACTGAGGGTTTGCAATATTTACTTTTATATAGTCAATTATTCGACTTACTTATGTACAATCCATTATTTGATTAGTTACCTTAATTTGGCATCCTTTTATGCTGATAAGGAGTAATGAAATATTATTCTTATTATTTATAAGTAAACTCTCCCCTGTTTTCATATTTCTCTTACTTAAAAGTTTGTTTGCTTTACTTTCATTCTCTACTGGTTACATAATCATATACTAACTTTTTTTCAGTAACTTCTTTGATCCGGGTACTATTCATCTTTTGGGTGATGGAGAATTTATTTGAAAAAAGCTTTAGTTTATAACTGCATATCAATACTTATCGAACTCTTTCTATCTCTATTCTAGGTCAATTGTCTAGCTCCTATACTTTGAGCTCGTGATGCTTGCCCCAATGTATTAAGTTGATTATTATGGTTTGGAGACGAGACAATTCTTGTGATCTTTTCTAGATTAGAACACACTATAGGCATAAAGCCTCTATTTTACTCATATTTTCATTTGTACTTGGCTTAACTCGGGGAGGAATTCCTATAATTTCTTCCATATATACATTTGGGTTTCATGTATGACACTGTGAACCAATTTCATTATAATAGAATTATTATTTTCTTTTAAAAATTAAATGGTGGTATATAATAATATATATATATATATATATATATATATATATATATATAATATATATATATAATATATATATATAATATATATATAAACTTCATTTATTGTATGTAGACTATTCATGGGTTTTTCAATTGTTCCTTTTTTCTTTGATGATATTATCCTTCCTTATGGTTCTTGTTCCTAGTCATTATGTATCATACATTCTTTCTATAGCGGAAAATCCATTCTATATAAAATGTTATGCAACAACAAGTTTGTATGGTCATACACATGATACTCATATAATAAACATATTATTTTACTATCTATTTTAACATTTCAACTATAGAAAAAGGAAATACATTCTCTTCTATGTCTGTGTATTTTCAGGATTTCAAAACTTTTCTACAATAATTCTTTAGTCAATATACACAACAATTATGAAGAAGAAATATCCTAAAACAATTTTATGTCCATGAGTAAATAAACCATGTATACAAGCAGAAATACTGACTTGTGTAAATGTTTGGGAAATAGATAGCTAAATACTTGTCTCCTCCCAACCTTGACACAACCAATTGCTTGTCCCCCTCGAGCAACTAGGCCTGCAATTTTTTTCTTTGTCATTCTTGCTTCTCTTCATTCTCTTTTCTAAACTCCGCCTGTCATAATTGTGAGACAAAAGGAAGAAAATTCACAAATATTATCCATCTACCACTTTTTTGGTGGTTAATAACTACCTCCACCTCACTAATAAGTGGCTTGTTTTCTCATTTATGAGTTCTCGTTTCCCACTCTTGAGGAAAACTTCATGTCTTTTAGGAAACAATAATTGGCTGATATCATAATTTCTTAATTAAATCTAATTACCTATGTTAGATTCCTAAGACTTATGGATGGTTAATAATAAGTTCCCAAATTATATTGCAACCTTTTTCTTTTTCAACCATTTGTATTGAACTATTAATTTCCAGTTTTTTTCTTTATTTACAAAATAAAACATATTTACAATTTTACATAAAACCATTGTTGGTACCATTCTATGACCCCTTTTTCCCTCCCAAAACATGACAATTGCCTACCTCTTTTCATCATTTATCCC